>OMLM01006818.1:0-11658 GCA_900302695.1 Helostoma temminkii | reverse complement strand
GCTTTATATGTGAGAAGAAGAATTTTGAATTCTATTCTGGATTTTACAGGGAGCCAATGGAGGGAAGCTAATGTAGGAGAAATATGATCTCTCTTACTAATTCCAGTCAGAACTCTGGCTGCAGCATTTTGGATCAGCTGGAGGCTTTTTAGGGAGCTACTGGGACATCCTATTAGAAGGGAATTACAGTAGTCCAGTCTAGAAGTAACAAATGCATGGACTAATTTTTCAGCATCACTTTGAGACAGGATGCTTCTAATTTTAGAGATATTCCTCAGGTGGAAGAAGGTAGTTCTGGAGATTTCTTTTATATATGAGTTAAAGGAGATATCCTGGTCAAAGATAACTCCAAGATTCCTCACAGTAGTGCTAGAAGCCAGAGTTATGTCATCTAAAGTAACTATATGATTAGACATCGTATCCCTGAGGTTTTTGGGCCCAAATAGAATAACCTCTGTCTTATATATATGCATCATTACTGATTATCAGGAAAGTCGCTCGGTTACAGATGATATAAGAAATAAATAAACCCCAGTGGCAGAGCTCAGAGCCTGTGATCCTGCTGCTGTTTTCACTCACAGACCATCAGATGCCTCCTGCTGTTTGTAAAGCAGAGACTGAGCCTTCATGCTGATTGAGATCACACAAGTGTGTGTAGCTAACGATCATTTTCTATTATTAAACAGTCTGATGCAGTGATGCTGAAAGTTGTCCAACATAGCAACAGTAACCAAGGTGGGCGGGGGGCGACCGTGAGCTCTGAGGGTCTGTGCTGATGCCGCGCCCTGCACAGCGGTGGACGCTGAGCCGCTGCGTAGAATCGTGCAGAAAATGAACAGAGTTTGGTTGAGGGCTGCGGCTGCATTAACTTATAAGGTAACGCTCAGTGTTATCACCGTTATGTGAGGAATGATCTCAGCTGCCAGCGCCGATGTTTTCTGTACTGCAGCCTGTTTATGTGCTGACTCTGAGTCACGTCAGCTCTGCTTCTAAAAGCCATGTTTTCTCCTTGTTCTCCGTTACTACAGTACTGAGAGCATTTCAGCTTCAGTGTGATAAGAAGCTCAGTAAAAGTCAGAATCACTTTACTGTGACTAAGTTACAGCTGAGTTATCGTGAGTCACTGTTTCTGAACGTTCACGTTTATCACAGTCGGCAGCTCCCGTTAACACAATGCTCCTCTCATATCTCCATCAGGCGGGAACAAATCATTTCCCTGTGAGTGTTCACAGCAGGAAGTTACCTTCAGTAAAGGGTTTCTCCACTTCCCATCAGGCCACTGTTTGTACCTCAGCTGTGCAGAGACAATCATCAAAGGAAAATCAGATTTTCCATGAACTGACTTCATCGTGCCGTGAAAAACAACTGAAACTTGTCTGTATTAATCAAGTCATCGTGTTTACGACGGTAGCTTTTACGACACAACGTTAACCATGGTACTGTAGTATCTTGGTGTTTAGTTTTTCTTCAACATAACAGTTTTTAATATTATTAAATATCCTCTCGCTCTGCTGTGTGAAAACTACCTATTAAACATTTTTCCCTATTTCATTATATTCATGAATCTATTCATTTTTACAACATTATTTCTTTTAATTCAATGATGTAATGTAAGGGAACATACTGTAGTAATACATTTGAATAATTTTATATTCTAAATGTTTTATTGTAAAGTAAAAGGCCCTGCTCTGCATGTTGCTGAGATCTGAACACGTCAGCTCGTTGTGACTGATCCTGCTGTTAATGCAGAGATAACAGCTGCGTCCTGTGTGTAAGTGATAAAGACCAAAGACACAGTCTTTGTGTGTTTAACGGTTTCTGAACCTTCCACTTTAGTCGCAGCAGAGAAGTTAAAGTAATTCAGACTGCAGTTTAACGCTGCCACTGGAAGGACTTTAGGGAAATAATCAGCCCATGACCAGCGTTAACTGGAGGAATTGTGTCAAACTGGTTTGGTCAGCGTTGACACGACCTACTGAGAAGATGTGATAACGACAACCTACTGATATTAATCACTGAGCCTCAGATAAACTGAAAGAGTCTGAACGTCATCACCTTCATGGAGGAGGACTCAGCACAGGACTGTTGGATTAGACCGACTTAGAGCTGAGGGTTCCTAATAAACTGACCACCACACTGCAGCTGAAGGGAAAGAGAAAAATGAAACAGAAATGCCGGTCGCTAAAAGTTTCCAGCGAGTGTTGGACTGCGTGACCCCCCCGCTCCCTCCCTCCATCTGACGTCACTACAGGGAAACCCACATACCAGAGTCCTGACTGGGTCCGGCTGTTTGTTCTGAGCTGCTTCTGGTCCGCTGAACATTTCCCTGAGGAGCTGGAACACAGCCCATGAAGTACTACTGCAGTACTTCTGATTGTTTACTGCACAGTTTCATACCAGCACATGAAGACGACTCATGTTGCTTCTCCTTCGTTCTGTTTCCCTTTTCGTTCCTTCATTTTCTTTCTATTTTTTCCTCCTTGCTCCTCATCTCCTCCTCTTCTGTCCCTCTTCTCTTCTCCTCATCTCCTCCTCTTCTGTCCCTCTTCTCCCTTCTCCTCATCTCCTCCTCTTCTGTCCCTCTTCTCCTCCTTTCTCCTCATCTCCTCCTCTTCTGTCCCTCTTCTCCTCCTTTCTCCTCATGTCCTCCTCTTCTGTCCCTCTTCTCTTCTCCTCATGTCCTCCTCTTCTGTCCCTCTTCTCTTCTCCTCATCTCCTCCTCTTCTGTCCCTCTTCTCCTCCTTTCTGCTTTCTCTCCCTCATTAAAGTTTGTTCTTTTAGTTGCTTCCTGTCTTTATTTAAACGTGAACAGGAACTGAAGCTGAACTTTCGTCAGGTTTTACAACCTTTTCACTGTGGAAACTTCCCTTTTCCACCTTTTGTTCCTTTATTTCCTTCTTTTTTACTTTCTTACTCAGTGGATTATTTTTCTGCTCACTTTGTTCCACAGTTTTTATTCCTGGGTGTATTAACTGAAGTGGCCTCTCTCCGTCGCTGCTTTTTTCTTTTTTTAAACGGACCAATCGTGTGTGTTTGTTTACTCTGACTCACGGGTCGTCATGGTAACATGTGGAAAATGCAGCTAATAATATACCAGCGGCGGCTCCCTGAGAAACGCTCCTTCATGCCAGTGATGGAGATTTTCCTACAGAGTGAAGGTTACCTTCCCGCAGGCGGAGCTCGGCAGTGAGGTTCTTCTCCGTCTGACGGAGCTGCTCGATGTTCTCCTGCAGGGCGCTGATGTTCCCGTTCAGGACGACCTGTGGCCCCAGAGAGAAAACACGTTAGTGAGAGCCGGGCAGAGGGAGGAACGTGCTCAGAGAAGGTGACGCCTTAGAAAATAGTTTCTACTGTATGTTGTTAAAGAGGAGGACGAATAATAAACTATTATTAATAAATTATTGATTTACTGTGAAACTGATCAATCAGAAGCTCGACACTGTGTATGAATCACTAAACTGGGAACATCCACTTGTTAAAGCTGCAGTAACTAATATTTTACACGTTTTCTAAGAAAAGAAAACAAAGTTTGTTTTTCAGTAACTTTCCTGGTTTGATTTGATGAACAGTTTGTTCATCTTCTTTACTAAACTATAAAATTAGCTTTACGTGTCAGAGATGACAGATACACGCAAAGTGGAAATAGCTTCTCAGACAACAGGTTCTGGAACGTGTGGTTCTGTTGGGCCTGTGTGATTCTGCTCATTTACTCAGTCTCATCATCACACCACTGGTTGCCAGACATGGAACCAGACAGACATGAGGTGTAAAACGCCACCTTCAGGTACAGTCAGCTGATGTTAAACTATAAATGATGATGGGTTTGTCCATGTGCAGGTCATCAGGGCAGACAGTATGTGAGACACATCCCGTGAAGTGATCCTGACTAGCACTGGCTAGCGGTGTCATGCTAACGCTAAATGCCGTCACACCACTGATCTGCATCGTCTGCAACGAGGACAGTTGTCAGTTACGACCTTCCAGTGGCTGGAAAAGTAGTAACTCCACTCTGGAGAGTGTTTTTATGGAGCTCAGGTCCAGCCTGGCTGGTTCCAGCCAGTGCAGCATCAAGCAGAATAATATAACATCCACATGAGCAACAGCTAATAGTTACATGAGTTGAGCAACGTAACGCAGAGCAGGACTGAGGGTGGGAACAGACAGCAGCAGAACCCTTTTCAAACACTCGGTGTCAGTGCTGCACCTCGTTTCTTCAGTGATGAGCAAATAAAAACTAATGAAGCTCTGCACTAAACACAACTCGTCGTCTTTTCTCTCCTTCACAAACAGCTTCAGCGTCTGTCAATAACTATCAATATCAATAACTCTCTAAATGGCCATGCTGGGCCAGTCCAGACTGCTGGGCCAGTCCAGACCCTGCTGGGCCAGTCCAGACTGCTGGGACTGCCAGGCTGTGTGGCGTCTGCTCTCAGAGCCGAGGTGGTGATTGAAAACAGGACAGCTTTGTCTGCTGAGAGCAGCTTTCAGAAGCATTCCTTTCCTCAAACGCAGCAGTTATAGTTAGACCACCAGAGTCCAGCACTTCAAGGACGGATCCAAATAAACATCTTCAGCCTGAGAGGGTTTTAATACAATAGCAACACACAGTTCACACTGTCTGCTCCTGTTACACCAGCCAGCTCAGCAGTGATGGAGTGTGAGGCTGTATGAACAGAACAGGGTCCCCATGGACCTGGTACCCACTGCTGGGACCAGTCACAGGTCAGAACATCACAAAGACCCTTACACAGAGTCACATCGACACCAGACTATATGTTCAGCGGCAGCTTCTCGTGTTGACGCCATATTCACAACCCCAGTTCCAAAAAAGTTGGGCACTGTAAAATCTACACAACAGCAGAATCTATAGATTTACAGATTTCATCAACTTGTATTTTATTTATAGTAGAAACATATCAAATGTTTAAACTGAAAAAATGAACTGGTTTATGAAAAAAAGGTAATTTTAAATTGGGAAGGTCCATGTTTACCACAGTGTTTCATCCTCTTCGTCTAACAACACTGTGAACGTCTGGACTGAGGAAACCAGTTCTGATACAGGCTCTAACTGAAGGACAGTCCTCAGTCTGTGTCCTGTTTTGTCTTTATATTTTCAGTAGGTGAAGGTCTGGACTGCAGACAGGTCAGTTCAGCAGCTGGACTCTTCTACTGTGAAGCTGTTGTCATAGATGCAGGATGTGGTTTATCATTGTCCTGCTGAAATATGAAGATGGATCATGTGCTGCTCTGACACCTGGAAATATCGTTCGGCAGTGAAGGAGCCTTTCCAGATGTGGAGCTGATCGTTCCATAGACACTAATGATGCTCTGAACTGAGCTCTGATAACAGCTGGAAGGTTCCTCTGCTCTTCAGTGTGGAGGACTCGAGTTGGTGCCCGTGGTTTGACCACGAGCACTGGTAACATATTAGTTACATCATTGTGCAAATGTAACTCAGTAACAAGATCCACAGCAATCACACGTGATCTTTTTAAATACCATCTTAAATCAGCTTTGGTCCAGAGAAGACGCAGCGTTTCTGAATCATGTTCATATTTGGCTGCTTCTCTAAATGACAGAGCTTTAACTAGATATGACTCAGTGATTGGTTAATCCTGCAGATTGAGTTTGGTTTTACTCTGAAATGATCAGGAAGTGATAATCAGGAAACCTCCACTCAGCCTTCTAACCACGTTTCACCGCCAAAAATACTACAGCCATTAGATTGTCTTGTTTTACCCTCGGTGCTTCACAGTGTTACTGGGTCAGATTGAGTCTACACTCAGCTGAAGATCAGACACTAATGAAATCCCAGTCAGCCGATGCTGAATAAAAGGAACAATGTGAATTTATTGACTCATAATTTTCATAAATGGAAAGTTGCAGATGGTAGTACTCCTAGAACATATCGATTCAACGTTCAGTTCAACATACAGTTTTCTAGTTTTAATCAGACCTTTGTAGAACTTGATGTAAAAATGAGGCAGCGTCCTCTTTCCTCCAGAAACCAGGTCTCTCTAATCCCCCTGAATAAAGTGACAGTGTATATTACTACAGCACGTGTAACACTCAGAGGTGTGAGCGCTGCTGGTTAAAACTGGTGCATCCATGTCAGGACTTTTTCAGCTGAAGCAGTCACAGTCAAACCAAAGCAGCTCCACCCTCGTCACCAAAACACTAACAGCTTCCATCTGCCTTCACAAAACTAAGCTCAACAAACAACACTAGGAGACGGAGCCAGAGTTCATCGGCTGTTCCTGTTTCTCCTCTGCTCGACTCTGAACGAGGAGTTCGAGTGGTGTTTAAATTGTGAAGAGACGTTCAGTGTCTTCTAACATTTCCAGCTTCTTATTCTCAGCTGTTGGTTGGAAAAAGTGAGTGTTTGCCTTCACCCCCTCCTGCTCTGCCTCACCTCTGCTCCACTTCCTCCCCCTCCTCCTCTGATTCCTTATTTTTTCCTCGGCCCGACTTCTCCCCTCCCGACTCTGACTTGTTCTCTCTGCTCATCGTGTGAAAGCTTCTGTGTCTAGATAGAAAAAAATTCCAAGTACTCGCTGTACTATCAAGAGTACTGCGATGTTACCACACTGTGTTCCTTCTAGGAGCAGACGACCGTGTCCTGAGCTCGAGAGGCATCGGTTTACTCTTTTATAATGTTCTGGTGATTTTATACCATCTATCAGAGTTTACTGTTGTCTAAACTAAAGAAACTCTACTTTGCCAAAGACAGTTTAATGTGACACGCTTATCTAAATACATTTAATAACTGACTGAGAGGAACCACGGTGCTGCTGTGTGCTGTGTGGTGCTGATCCAGAAGCAAAGTCCTTAAACTGCTCACCTGTCAGCTTCTGTATCCACTTTTAAATCCTGTGACTTGTTAAAGCTAATGTAACTGAGAGTGAGACACATTTTAGTGATCTGAGCTGATCTGAGAGCAGCTCAAAGTTCTTTTGTATGTATTCATACTTCATATGTAGTAGCTGAAGTATTTTCTTGTGGTTTTTATTATTTTAAATTCTTTGTGTGTTGATGACACAGAAAGTTTGAATCGGATCAGCAGCAGAGGCAGTGGTGCTGTCATCCGTGTGATCTGCGTGCCGATCACATGGATGCTCTGGGCCGTGACCAGAACGAGACAAACTCTCAGAAACTGAGTCATATGCAAACTAACAGCGTTAGGATGAGCAGAGAACAGGTGCTAGGACTCAATCCTCACTGTATTTTACCAGTGAGTTTTGTAGAAGCAGAAAACATGAGTGAGTGAACCTACAGACATCATTCTTAAATTACATTTTAATCAGTCAACTTTTGTTATAACAGCCGAAGCTGAACAGAAGCTGCTGAATGTCAGTGTGGGAAAGCACCAGGGAAACTACCTGACAGCTTCTTGTGCTCAACTTAAAATCCCCTGGTCTCATTTAACCCCTTCTGGACATACCTCCTCATATAAAAGCTTTTAAACCGTCTGACCTCGTAGCTTCTACACAGTGATGATAACAGATGCGCTTCAGTCCAGTCCAGGTTTAAACTCTCTGTGTTCTCAGCTGCATGTGGTATTTGCAGCTAAGTGTGGTATTCTGAAGGACTGATTTGGTTTTTGCTTTTGTCAGTTTTCTTGTAACGACTGAATCATTTTGAATTGATGAACTTCTAACTAATAGCTGGTGTTACCGGTGGTGATTGGTCTTGGATTATAAAAATGGATGCCAAGCAGGAAGAGGAATCATTTTTACATACCTGGGTTCAGTTGCTGTTGCTAAAGGAATGAAGGCTGCTGTGCCGTAATGAATGTCACAGTAAACATCGTGTCTTCTCTAATTATACACGTCTCTGTGTAAAACAGTTCCACAGGTGAATCATCCACCTTCAACTTATTGTGGTTTTTATTAACATATCTCAGCGGCTATCGGATGAACTGTGTGATGTTCACGAACCCCCTCAGATTGATGTTGTTACCTGTCGTACTAAGCTTGAACAACAGAGGAAATAAACGTTATCTGTTTCTGTATATTCTGCAGTAATTACACTCTGTTACGCCGGTTGTTGTTATTTTACATTCTGTGCATTAGCCTTGAGATGTTTTGTCCTTTCAGTCTGGAAAGTTCACTGAGTTGCTGGAACTTGTGCTGGTTGTGGTCTGACCACAGTGTGTGTGAGGACATGTTACTCTACTTTAGTATCTGGCCTTGGTTACTGTGTTGAGGGGCATCTGCCACTGCGGCTGCTGAGCTGCTCGTTGACCCACTGGAAGCTGAGGTTTAAACTGGACTGTTATACTGCAGCAGCTGTGTGACACTGATTAATCATTAAACTCTACCTTATATTTACATTATTTTTGGGCAGCATACTCATTATTTGGACTCTGGTCTGGACCCAGATTTCATGTGGAACCCGACTCTGATCACTTTAGAGTAAAAGTACATTTTGCCAGTTTGTTGAATCTACATGTGACACCAAACCTGCCACTTCAGCTGTTTCCTGCAGCACCCAGACAGAAACCAAAAAAACGTCATCAGAGGAAACTCAAACTATCGACAGACCAACTGAAAAAGTCGGGACTCTCTGCATAAATGTGAAAACTGCATAAATAAACAGAACGTCACAGCTTCTGAGTCCACGTTTAAAGACTTGGTCACAGTGGAGGTGTTAATTATTTTATTAGAACGCAATCACTGCTGAAGCTGTGACTCTGTTTCATTATATGCAGGTTTTATTATATCCTGCACCATGTCCTTATATAGTATATCCCAGTTTGCACTGGCTGAGAGGTGCGGCCCACCTGGACAGTTCCCACACAGACACTAACACAGGTTCCCCAGGATCATCACATTTAACTATTTGCTCTGAGACTAAACTCTGGATTTGTTCAACTTCAAAAATCAGAAAACAATCAGTTATTCAATCTGAAGGGTCATTTGTTCTTCTGCCTGGTTAGCTGACATGTTCCTAATAATGTGAATTTAGTCTTGTTTAGTGAAAGAGAATCCTGACATGTGAAAATCTGGCCAAACCTTTAACATGTTAGGGACATAAACTCCTGTCACTCACGGTCTCCTGCCTGCACTCCTCCAGCGAGGTGTTGGTGGCATTAAGATGATCCATCAGCAGCAGGATCTCGACTTTCTGCTGGGCCACCTTGTTCCTCTCCTGCAACACCTTCTCCTCCAGCGCCTCCTTGTTCTTGTTCCACACCACCCTGCCATCCTTCAGCTTCTCAGTCACTTCATGCAGCTCGGCACGGCACTGGGCGGAGGGCTTCAGGTCCGGAGATGTCGCCCACACCACGATGACTATGAGGGAGATGACGGACCAGAGCGTCAGTAGAGCGATCACTATGTTTTTTGCTGTCTGGGAGGACTTGGATGAGGCCACCATGGTGGGACAGATGAGGTGGAGGAAGACGGAAATGAAAATGATAAAAAAGACAAGCGGAGGAGCGAGCAGCTGCTCTCGGTGACTCTCAGGTTGTAGTGAGCTGGACTTTCCCTTCTGGCTGAGCAGGAACGCAGGGAGGGGCTCCCTCTGAGGGTGACAGGACGGCCACTCCTCCTGCCTCACCCTCCTCACCCTCCTCTACATGTCGGTGTTATCGTGCCCAGAGAGGACGCAGTGATCAACAGGAAAGTCACAACAGCAGAGGGAAAGCAGCCGAGCAACACGCCCAGTTCACATGGAAAGTTTCATTTCTGTGATGCGTGTGTGGAGAACACTGATGCTTTCTGTTTCTGCCTCGCTGCTGCGAACCTGAACGACTTCTCTGAAAATATGTGGATCTTCTGGCAGCGGGACTTTACTAACAACAGTTTAGAGCCAAGAAATCTAAGAAATGAAACTCAGAGACAAACAGAACACAAAGAAAAGAAAGTGAGTTTTTCGTTTACTCAGTCTTTCCTGACCTGTGGCCAGTTGTTGGCACACAGCTGGCACACGCTGCTACGGTCTCTGTGGCTCCTGGAAACAAACAACAGCTCCATAAACACAAGTACAAGTACATACAGAGAGTACCCGTTATGCAGAAGGTTACAGTGTATTACTTTATTGCATTATAATTATTGATGGATTGAAAAATAGATCCAGTTTTTCATAACTACATACTATAACTACATTTACACTTAAACCACTTCAGAGAAAATGTTTGAAACAGCTCAGCAGAGAAACTGTGAACTTGTATAAAAACACAGGTTCAGTTGTAGTAATGCGTCCTCATTTACAGTATTAGTTTGTCATACTTTGTTTTAACTATCTGAATCTGTGAATGAACTAAAATGGAAAAGGAAGCACAATAATTCCCTCTGAGCTGTAGTCAAGTAAAAATACTCAGGTAAAGTACAAGTAGTCAGTCACACTAAAAGAGGCCCTGTTATGCAGTATTAATACCAACATAAACTATGATAAATTATTAAAGGTTACTATTGATGTAGTTAGTTAGTTCTGACTGGTCAGAGAGATAAAGACATTCACACGCAGCAGAGTCCCAACGCTTGTCTGTCCTCAGGTGTTCTAGCAGCCGTCCCTCCTCTGACCCAGTTCTCACTGTCCACACACAGGAAGCGCTCAGAGTTCAGCTGAGGTCAGAGATGAACTGTTCTCTCAGTACTACGGTATTAGCGCTTTGAATGTAAAGGATTAGGATTTTATTCCTTTATTAATGCAGCAGGTCGATCAGAACTGGGTGTAATTATCTAAAAGCCGTTAGTGTTTTGGTGAGGTGATATTAGCTCAGGTGTGTTAACTAGCGAGGATGTGGGACAGGAAAAACACCTGAACAGTGACTCACTCCTTCACCTGTCCGTCCATGGATTAAGTAGATTAAATCTTTAGTTTCACAGATTTTATTACCTTTCGATCCTAAACTACAAACACATATTTGATGAACATCGAGGCCTGTGTGAAGCAGCGTGCACACTTTTGTCTGGCTGTGGATTTGCACAGACAAAGTGATAATGTGGCTGTAACGTAATGTAAGAAGTTATAGTTGATAATTATTTGACAGATGCGACAGTGCTCGTGGTGCCTTGTTAGAGGCAGGACTGAACAGACTTGAGATGTTATGGTTCCAGTGAATCTAGCTCATTCTCCCGTTTTCAGACTGAAAGCAGCTCGACCCCACGGTGACACACTATCACACTCTCAAACAAACCCACCGGCAACAAGCTCAGTGAGAGAAACAAAAATGTTTTCATATAGATTACTGAGAGATGCTGATATATAAACTGATGAGGAAGGAGAGACTCCACAGACTGTTTGTCTGTGTGTCCATACTGGCTCCTTCTAATTTGAATTTCATAGATAAATGCTCAGGTTTCATCCCTACACGCTTTACGGTTCTACCCTGTCATTTATTTTTCATCCTCTCACATTTCCAGCAGAGTCACAGGAATCTGACAACATCTGAGTGTTGCAACACAGAGCTGAAACAGAGGGAGTGTCTGTTGATTTATGTGCAGGAACAGCTCAGTCTCCACAGATTTTAGATGAATTACTTCAGTTTGTCTACAGACACTGTGGCACCTCCGTGAGGCTGGAATGCTTTACGGCAGCCTCCGCTCCATCAGGCTGATCTCAGAGCAGCGACTGCTCCACACTGTGTTACACTCCTCTCTGCACCAGTGCTGGTAACCCCTGTACTGCATGTGAGTACAGTGACGAATCCGA
>OMLM01006813.1:0-12328 GCA_900302695.1 Helostoma temminkii | reverse complement strand
ATTTTAATGACTTGGATTTACACACTATTTAATTGTCATCTCTATATTTAATGGCCAAACAATGGGGTTTCAGTTCTGTGTTTTTAATTTTGGTGTCGGGGTGACATTTAAATTATTTTTTGGTCACAGACTGAATTTAATGCCATTGTGTAATATAAAATCATCAGGCCAGTGTTTGGTTATATACACTATAATATTTGTATGGCCTGTATAATTGTACTGCTCACTTTGCCATAGTCAATTTCTCTGTCAGTGTATATCCAAATATACCAAGTTCCTACGATTCCACAAGGATTTCAGGCATGACTGTGCTAATCACCTGACACACCTGATTTCCTAAGTCATTTTCTCCATTCATCTTGAGCAAATGTAGTGACAGCTTGCAATCTGTTTGTTTTGAGTTGTCAAAATAGAAGCAAAGGCATGTATCAACATGGAATAAATGCTACTGAAAGATGTCACCAGCTGCACATGATAAGATGAATTACAATCATATGTTAATCAGCCAGAGTTGCAGTAATGTGTTGTTTACACTGCGTTCCATCACATACCTTCTTGGACTGCTTCCTTAAATACAGATATGAATTCCTGTCCAGACTATTGTTTAGAATATCAATGATTAAACGTCTTTGTTTTCCCTGTTTTTATTTTGTTTCTTTCTCAGCAATATTTGAACAACTAAAAATGCATTAATCGAGTAAAATGTACTTTGATTGAAAAATTAACTAAGTTTGTTCATGCGATAATAATTACTTTGTGTAAATCTGGCCACATTATATTGTTGTGCCAACACAATCTATGTAAGAAAACTGCTGCCAAGACTCCCTAACAGTATTGGAAACCCAATAACATTTATACAAAATCATATAATATATGAGGGTGTTTGTTGTGGAAGGTTGCCATAGAGCAGACCTCATTATGTCCAGTGACAATACTAGTGCAAGAACCATGGTGTTGGATCCTGCAGTTTTTCCAGCTAATTTAATAATAACCTGAATACACCTCCATCACTATCAATTTACTTTTTAATAGATGAGTGACTGTGGAGAATCTAGGATGGTGTAACCTGCCTCTTGCTCAGTGACAGCTGGGATTCACTCCAGCATCCCTGCAACCCTTACAGGGAAAGGGGTTAAGATGATGGATGGATGGATTGAAATACATGACCTGTAGCCCAATATCTAGATAAAGGGATTTAGATAAGAAACATATTAGTTACGTTTACAGAACCATAAAGGTTATAGTGATTGTAGCAGGCTTTTTCATATAATTTACAGAACTGAATATTTTCTATTCCAAAAAGCTATAGATTTATTTTAATGGTGATTAAGTCATTTCTAATTTATTGATGTTAATCTACAACCATATGTATTCATATAAGACTAAAGAGGACTGGGTGACATGATAGTGTGCACTACTATCATGCATTAAATCACACATACACCTACACAAAGATGTAAATCAAAATAATTAGCAACGTTTTTTAAATAATTATAGTTTAGTTGCAATATGTTTGGAGACAATGGTTTATAAAAAAAGATAACATGATCACAATGGGTGAAATACAACTTCTGTCCATATCAGATAAATGTCTTGACAGAATGCCCAGGTTTAAACAAAAAAGCATTTAGTCCATTTCAGTAAACAATTAAGTGAGCACTCAGTCTGCCACAATCTGTCATCTTAAAAAAAATATACTGGACATTAAGCTTTCAAGTCTTAGCTGACTTGAGGTCTTTAAAGCCTTGAATTCTGCTTTATTAAAGTATCCTCAAAGGGATTTTAAATTAGTAAAATGATAAACAGCATAATATTTTTAGGAAATCAGAACCCACAATATAACTGAAACTATTAAAGTATATAAAATATGTGGAGTGAAGTTACTGTGTGTAAATACATAAAAATCAAGAGTAAATAGAAACATCACAAGCACAGACACACTTATAAACTATGCTACAACTAAATTGCTTCCACACTTCATGGGCTCAATATGCGATTTAAAAAAGCTTGGCAGTGGCAATATTCCTCTGATAAGGTGTTAGTTTTAATAGGAAGCCTCAGCTCAAATATGAGCTGACAAACACAGCAAGACAAACATAGTCTCTCTCCGGCAATGAAATATACACTATCAAATAGACCTGTACCTTTTTGAATCCGCTGTGTGGGTGAAACTAAAGCGCAGAACAAACAGCATTCTGATATGGCTTTGAGGGTGATAACAGCGTCTGAGAGGGTGGAGAGAGCAGGCTTCGGGCTCTGTGCGAAAACACAACCTGTGATTGACATGATTCCCTGGCCTTAGAGAAGTTTACCTTTTAATAAGAGCTCAGAGAGGCCCTCTCAACAACCTGGTCCAGGAGCTCACCAACAGCAGGCAATGGCTGGGGAGGTGTATGTGTGTGTTTTAGGCTGATTTGTGTGTGTGCGTGCACATGTGCGTGTGTATCGATGCAAACGTCTAGTTGTGCATGTGTGTCTTTGCCCACTTGTAGCAGATTTCAATCAAGGATTTCAGCCATGCCCAAATACCCCCTTCTCTTTTGGGCTGAGTTGTTTGAAGAAAATGAGTGGATTCAGGATCAAGAGCCTTTCTGGAGGAATTTAAGTCTGTTTGAGGATTATGACTTCTTCATCTTGTACAAAGCCTGTAGAGAGGGCTATATGCTAGCCGTTGGAGGCCAGGCTTACCAATGCATTCGAGGCAGTGATATAGAAGTGATAAAACCCAGGAAAGACATCACAGGTACAGATTTTCAAAATAAATAAGCGAGTTGAAAACTTTGCTGTATTGCTCTAGAAGACAAGTTCTGTAGAATGAGAACATGCACGGTTATAAAATGTTAAAGATTTGCAATCATAACACGATACATAAGAAGGTGAAGATCTTTCTTCCTAGCCTTGAGTAATGCCTGTAAAAGCACTTCAGCCAATACACAAGTGCAAGACTTCTTAATGTGTGTTTTTGAAATTTTTCTCAGTTCTCTGGCAGAATTGAACTCATCCGAATAAGCAGCTGCAAAAGCCACACCTCCTTTCATCCGACTTATGAATTACAATTAGCACACCAACACATTCCCTGCCAGCTCTGATCAACATCTTCAGGTTTCAACCTGACTACGTATAGCATCGACAAAATGTTTGATATGTTTCTGAGAGATGTCACCACTGGCCTGGCCTTCATTGAATAGCTAAAATGACTGTGATGGCCATTCTACAGAACATTCATTAGGCATAGAGTTGATAAGTGAACTATGACAGCAGTACAGCCAAGATCATGATGCTTAAATCTGTCATTATTTACCCTGTTTACAGTGTAACCTGAAAGAAAAACAAGAAATCAATTGAAAATGGAGACAAATTACTGTAAGTGCCAATATTTAAGATGGATGAGATAAAGGACTTTCAGCCTGTAATAGATTCTTTCCATTTACCTTAAGCTTATTGAGCACAGTGTTGAGAGTGAAGTGCTGATAGGACTATTAGTTGGTTGTTGATAAAACAATGTATTATCATTATAACAATATGACAAATTGATGTTAACAGATGGGATAAACATCAAACAACTATACTGCCTAATTTTTTCAGTATATTTTCAAAATAGCTGTTTTACCTTCAGTTTGGTAACTGGAGCATACTATCACCATGATTTAACCAAGTACAGCATATTCTTATCAAGTAAAATCTACCCTATATATCCTCCAAACATTCATACTCCAAGCAGATATCTAAAATTATATGTAATGTTTTTGGCATCACATTACTGTACCTAACATTTTAAGCTAGAAGTCTTTAGCCTTTAACTTTTTAATATGAAAACAACTTTCTATGCTCAAAATTCCATATATATCTCCAATATCTTTAATATATTGGTAAGTTCTTAACATATTATATGAGTAAAAGGCTGGAAAAATTGCTGTTGTGAAACTATTTATGATATAGAGAACTTATTCTATACAACAAAGATGCAGACAAACACACAACCATATCTAACCCCAAACAGCATGTGTGTCTCAGTGCTGGCTTTGATGAGAAGGTTACGGGACTTTGTTTGACTCCAGAGCAGTGGGATTCTTGGAACTGTGGCTCTGCTGTACTTCACACTTATAACTTTTGTTCTTGATCAAGTGCACTCAGTCCCATACAATATGAAGCCAAACAGACCAAGCAATGCGATCATCCCGGGCAAATGAAGCCATGAACAAGCAGGAAAGAGGAAGTAGAATCTCCTACAGACAGTCACAGCAGGGGATGGACTAACTATAGCCACATCAATGACTAACTCTCACAGCAAGGACACCTCCCTTCACTTTGAAAAGAAAATAAATTAAACAACAAAGGGGGACACTGACATTCACTGCCTTTCAGTTTACTACACAAAATAACTTGTTGCAAGTCCAGCACAGGAACATTTTTGAATTCAGCGGCAAGTGAAATGCAGAAGCATTTTAAGAACAAAGTTCCCATTCCCAGCAGGAATGATGATTGCTGTATGGATTCATAGATGAACCAGAAAGAAGTTCCCTCATTTGTTGGCCTAATATGGTCATTCCAACACAAGAGGAGACCCATCTTTGTACTTCTTCATGCATTACACACACTATCAATAATAAAAAAAAATATGCAGGGAGAAAGGCCTTAGTCGCACTGCCTACAAGCAGCACTGATAAATGATTTTGTGCCAGTTATGACAGCAAGGTGCAAGCATTGAAGAGAGTGGAAGGCCTTTTTAATAGTGCAAGGAGAGAATTAAATCAAACCCAGGAGGGCCTCCACTGGAAAGGAGAGATGCTGCATCTCTCTGCTCTAAATCAAACCTCTACTTAAACCAGGCCCTCTCTTTCCCCATTTTTCTACATTATCACAGGAAACCTGTCACTGCTGTCTATGGGAAAGTTTACAAATCATGATTTATCAGAGACAGGATCTCTAAACACCTGTGTGAGAAAATAAGCATCCCCTGCATTATTAAAATAGGCCAAAAAGTTTTTAGAAGAAAGTATCTAAAACATTGTATATCCAGTGGAAGAAATGTTTGATAAATGTCAAGATATAAAACAAATACTGATAATACACAGTATAATTACCATTTCTACTAAAGCCTCTGTGTACCTATGCAATTCATGAGCAAACAATGTGGCCATTTCAAATCCTTGGTGCAAAAACCTGTAGAACACATCTCCTTATTATCCCAGAGTGGGAAAAATAAAAAGGGGGCTTAAAAAGGAGTGAAAAGTTTCCAAAGGTCAAAAATTAATCAAACTCATTACCTGTGGAAGAGAAGGATCCTGTTGCTGCTAACTCGTTTAGCAGATTTTTAACCTCTATTTTCTTTTCAAAGGGCTGGAGATTCCCAAAGGAGCAGACGTCCATGACTCCTCATTTACAACTGGATAAGTGAATCATAATGATCCTCCTAGGTTTGCTGGAGACACAAAAATCACAGTTGTTTTATTAGATGCAAAAAAACATGCATAAACATAACCCCCATATATCTAGGCAACCATCATTATATCATAAATAATTTAGCTAAATATTGTTACTTATTTTCCAACCTGAGACTTCATATGCCTCAAGAACCCTAAGACACAACCCCATTTATAGCCACTTTGTGCATTATGAACAAGCAAAGCCACAATAGCTAGGGAGAGAAAATCCTTCTTACTGGCCACCAAGGCCAGTTTCTACCACTTTATCCAGTAAATACTGTGGAAGAAAGCGACCGAACGACTGGGGAAGAAGTGAACCCAGGGTGATAGGCAGTTAGTCCACTGTCTTGTTTCTGTTCCTAAATGCTTATCCCAAGCAGGAGCTTCTTATCGAGGAAACACACTGATGACAGTGACACTGATGCTTGGATACGTAAGAGCTTTTCATGTACTGGAAATATACATAGCAATCATTGCTGCAAATATTTAAAAAAAATATATTCTTTCTCAGTTGCTGAGCAGGGCTTGATATAATCAGATAATACAACTAAGAACATAATGCAAATATAAAATCTGTCTGTTAACTATGAAAGTACGTGACATGTCAACACATTCACTAATTAAAATGCACACACAGTTAAATGTTTTGTGCACTGTAGATGTACATTGTTCATTAACAAGGTTTAATGTGTTAACACAACGTGCAGGTAATATTAATATTATACCCTTAAATTTCATATTTTACATTTCTTTACAATGCTAATTTGAAATAGGTAAATTAAATACATTTATTCTATCAGGATCTTTGAAACCTGCATATAAGGCACCGTTTAGGGTAATTTCTCATGTATAAATGAGCCTAATTTAAGATTATTTGTTTTTATACTTATAGCCTAAACATGCTGCATATGTGACAGTAAAATCTGACTATACTTAGATATGTAAAAGAAACAACTACTGCTTTCAAGTGGCAACACAGTAAATATTGGTTAATGACAACATAAAAACAATTAACCTCTTTCTCCATTTCAATGAGTTCAATTAAAATAACAGGTCCTATATAATTTCAATGTTTTATTTAAGCATTTAAATCAATCCAAAATAATTCAAATTTACACTTTTACACAATTTTAAAGCTAACCAGCGTTTTTTGGAACTACATTCAAAAATATTCTGTATTTGTTGTAATATTAAAAAAATATATGTTAAACTCAAGTTGTTTTTCCCCCTCAAGAAAAACAATAACAAAAAAGAAGAAAACCGTTAACGCTCTAAGGGAAGTCCAGGCTGTAAATGTGCACAATATTCCACATTATATACATGTCATATCAGAGTGCACTCCAAGTGACGCAGTGTCAAATCTGTGTGACAGATTTAGGTGAATGCTGGTGAAGGGAGCCCTGCGTGGGGAGAGCGGCTTAGGGCTGACTCAAACAGCCAGTACAAGATCTCCAGCAAGCAGAAAGGAACCCTGTTCACTGCAGGGCTGCTGTCTGTCCAGCCCACCAACACTAATAGCCAAGGAATAACCTGACACCATTGCCATCTTCTGACTATATTCACACATGACTCTTTGGGACTTTTTGAAACGTGTGAATACAGTGAACATAATATGTGTTGCAAGGTATTGTATGTGCTAAGATATTGACAAGAAGACAAAGTAAGGGTACAACTTAAAAATGCTGCAAGGACAATGTTAAATGTAGGATTAAAAAAAATATATATATGTATGTATATATATATATATCCAAAATTTTGGAGAGAAATTTGTGATGTTATTTGTTGAAAATTCAATGGCATATCAAGTTTAAGGTGATGTGAAATGACATATTGAGATGCATATGTGGTGGTGTTGTATGTGGAGCTAATGTCTTTCTATTTTTAATGTTCTGTCTCCCTCTTTTGGCAGACATAGTAGATTGAAAACAAGAAACAGCAAATTACAGTAACAACCCCCCCTTTATTATTTTAAGTCCATGTAGTTAAAAGTTTTTCCATTGCCATCTGAAATACAGGAAATCACAAGATATCATTTTGTTCTTAATTTTGCTCAGTTTGGTTAAACTACAGTTGCATATGTAAGTATGAATCCACTGACAGTTGGATATCAGAAAGTTCATTCTGAAATCTGGGAGCTCCCTGACATCTAGTGGTGAGAACCTAGATTGCTTCTACAGTAGAATGAGACACTTGCACCATGAGTGCAAACGTTAACAACATATTCCTAATTTTATTTTCTTGATAAATGTTCCAAGTGTATCTATCATTATTAGTATAATTAGCATTATTAATCTAATTAGATACCACACTAGTATGTGATAGAAGTAATACAATATGCATGTTTGCCTAGGTGGGATAATTAGTTGGGATTCAGATCCAGTGCAAAGCCCTAAACTACCATTCATTTATTATAAAAAAGATTATGGTATTATTTCTTTTTTTTCTTTCACGTATTGTGCTTCAGTACATTCCAAACAAAAGAATACATACTACATTAAAGTAGCATGTCCCTGCGTCAGTTTAAATAGTAGTATTCCTGTATTCCTGCAAAAGCAAGATATAAGAACAAACTGCAAGTGCAACTGCAAGTACTACTCAAGACTCAAGGAAGATCTTCACCTTCTAAGGTATTGCGTTATTACTGCAAATCTGTAACATTTTATAACCATGCATGTTCTCATTCCACAGAACTTGTCAGCAATACAGCAATACAAGTTTTTATCCATCCATCCATTTTCTAAACCGCTTAGTCCCTGTGCGGGTCACAGGTGTGCTGGAGCCTATCCTACTTATCATACAGGCGAGAGGTGGGGGTACATCACCAGTCCATCACAGGGCCACATACAGACAAAGATAACCATTCACACTCTCACTCATACTTATGAGCAATTTAGAGTCTCCAAAGAACCTTTGACTGTGGGAGGAAGCCGCAGTGCCTGGTGAGAACCCACGCAAACTCCATAAAGACAGACCTGGGAATCAAACCCAGGACCTTCTTGCTGTGAGGCAACAGTGCCAACCAATACACCAGGTTTGAAATTTGCTTATTAGTGGGAGAGCTATAGAATACAGAGTACAGCTTTGTACAGGATAAAGAAGTCATAATTCTCAAACAGAATAAAATTCCTCCAGAAAGGCTCTTGATTATCGCAAGACCATTACAGGAACTACTTATTTTGTTGTTTAACCTAACCTAACCCTAATATCTTTTGTGCTCAATCATAGCCCAGTTGTCTGATATGAAAAAAATCTGCAATGTGTGATATTATGTAATATTGCAATGACTATGATAATAAAATATGTAAACAAATCTTGAAATGTGCATAATAGTTATAGAGTTACCATGTTTATCTGCCTTAGTAGGCAACTGCAAACACAGACCCTCAACACTGCATAGCTAGAATATTTTATAATGTGCTTTGTTAATTTAGTTTTGTTTATTAGTTTATTTGACAAGGACAGTATCTTATACTGTGATGACTGTGTTGTGTGTTATTGGCTAAGACGAATAGTGGGTGATTTGTCTCCTGTCCTCTGCCTCTTGATTTTTAACGCCTGTTTAGTGACAGTGTTTATAAGAGCTGCTATAAACATCACTTGCCGTTGACACTCATGTGCCACCCCACATGTGCCAACACAGGGAGCATTGTGACAGTTCTAAAAACTGCTATGTCAATGCGGTTTTTAAATAAGCACCATGCTGTACGGCATCTGTTTACAACAGTGAAATTGTTATTGCGCACCAGTAGTTTAGGTACTGTACAGGCGTTAATATACATACAAGGCGTAGCCAATGGATAAAGGGTGCTTTGTATGATTGGCCAGATGGCGTCAACGCATGGAATCTGAAACTTTTCTTATTTATCACATTACAGAGTCTTTCACAATGTGTATATGAGTTGTGTCAACAGCGCTCCCAAAGGATACCTTTAGTGTGTTATTGAGACCCCAAGTGGGAGGAGTCATTACCTGTTCAGCTGTAGCACCCTCTGCTGCATAGTTTTGCCACTTTTACAGCAATCGCTCTGCATTTGTACTAGAGCATGGCATGTGTTACAGTATAAGGTCTATAGGTGGTGCTCAGCTCACACTCACAGCACCCTGTGCATTAACTGCAGCTCATGCTATGATGAATGTGCAGTTACATGCTAAACTACGGAAAAATCCATGTGTTCAGGATTTAGTTACTGTAAACTTACTGTCAGTGAACGGTCAGAGTAATCATTATTACTGTTTGTAGATTTTGGGGTCAGATTTGCTGTTATTGCCTTATTTAACCAGATACAATAAAATTGGTCTATTATTTACATATTTATTTTCAGTTGAAATCATCCAAGGCCCTTCTTCTAAAAAATAGCCGACACATTCTTTCACATAGTTGCTGTCATTAACCTGCATTTATATTAACTTTATCAGATGATGTGATGGACGACTGACAGATTTGCTATTTAATTGAGGTTGTTTCCTAATATGCTCCTACACAACTAAACCATAAGCACAGATATGTTTGTAGAAGATGTATGTGATTGTTGGATTTCATAATGAAGTAATTAATTCTTAATCTTAATTAATTAAATGTAGATATATCTATACAGAAAAAAGAAAACCAATTAAAGCCCTTTTGGAAGGTAGCGAATGCACAGCACTTTAACAGCAACAGACTGTGTCTGATTCACTTCAGGTTCTGCCTGGGGTTTTTCCTGTATTAAGCCATAACCATAAAAACACTGCTGTGTCTATACAGTAGGTGCATGGAAAGGAAACGTTTAAACGAGTAAACGTGTCTTTTTACAACATTGTAAACCACACATGATTCAGACAATGCATATGCTAATGTGGTCTATTGTTGTGACTGGGAGACATTCGCACCTTTCTGCCAACACTTTCAGCTGAAAACCAAACAAACAGCCATAGATAGCTGATGACTATTGCCACTGAAGTCGTAACTGCGATGGTTGCAGGAATTAGTTACTCAAACTATTTCCCACTGTAAACCCACTGTTAAAGCAGCCTGTCTGCTGGTCTGCCAGCAGCCAGCATCTTCGCACAGTTTCCTTAACAACAGTCAAAAAACTTACACAACGAGGGGGGGAGAGAGAGGGAGGGAGGAATCAGAGGATACAAGTTGTTTATATGAATCCAGAATCAGTGACTTTTCACCCATTTCTACGCTTCATATTTCTAAAACTGATAAATGGATGCAACTGTGAGCTTGTTGTTTTAATAAGTGGCAGTTGGTTGCTCTCATCTTATACAGTAACTGTGGGGGAGAGTAGATTTGTAGCACAATGGTGGCGGATAATTAATGTTGTTGATTACCGGGAGCCATATACCCCCCCTCCCCCCAAACTCTGCTCGGTTTTTACACTAAGTGCATTTACATGAACTTCAGTAAGCAGTTTACAGTCAGCTTTCCTGAGTAAGATGATCTCTCAACTGTCATGTAAATGGAAATCCTGGTTTCTGTAATCCAAACTGGAATAACACAGTGTCCCGAAAATGTCTTATTAAGTCACTTTTCATCATGTATTTCTGCATGTCTCTCTCACTGTGCTGCCTGGATGGAGAGACACAAAGACAAACTGATTTGCTGTCACTAATGTAACATGATCAATCAGAGCTTGTGCGGGTTGTTTTATTTATCATGACTCATGTTATTTTGCACATCTACATACGTGCACAGAGGTACATGTATTTACAGTTCGACTGAAACAGAAGCAATCACAAGGTGCTCTGTAACAGCGTCCATGTGTTGCTTTCCATCTCCAATTTTATTTGATTTATTTATTTATTTTTATAATTGTTCATGCTGTTAACTATGTTGACTGGGGAAACAGTCAGAAAGCAGCATTTCAAGTCACCCTATTGCAAAAAAGCAAATTGCAAACCCCCACTGCCCCCAGACTTGCTGCCAGACATGCCCCTCCACCTGCTGGTTAATGTACAGTTATTTTGACAAGTATTCGGGACAACCTCCAGGCGATCAGGTATAGACTTTACACAGAATGATGAGTGACCAACTGCCACTTATTAAAACAGATGTTTTAGTTCTATGACCACCGAAAATCTGATCATGTATTAGGTCATATTTATGCAGAAATAGAAAGAATTCTAAAGAACTTAAAACAGAATTTAAAACAACAGGCTCACAGTCGTTTCCATTTATTAGTTTCAGAAACATGACACAGAATAGAAACTGATGAAAGGCCATTGGATCGCTGGATCATATAGACCACTTTGCATAAATGCTTAAGACTTGAAAGAGAAATTGTCCCTTCAAAATTAAATAACTTCAGCTTAAATATTTGTTTCACTTTCTTTGAACATATACTGTATCAAAACAGCAATGTTTTATCTTATGTATTAAACCGATGTTTGGCTTAATACATAAAATAAACGTAATGGCGCTGGTCATATCACGTCTCGATTACTGCAATGCCTTGTTGACAGGATTACCGGCTTGCGCAATCAAACCCCTCCACATGATACAGAACGCAGCAGCACGTCTGGTTTTTAATCAACCAAAAAGGACGCACGTCACCCCGCTCCTCAAATCTTTGCACTGGCTTCCTGTAGCAGCTCGCATCAGATTCAAAGCTCTGACTCTTGCCTACAGAGTGGTCAGCTCAACTGCACCTGTCTACCTCAACTCCCTCATTCAGATCTACATCCCTGCCCGCCCACTGTGCTCTGTTAACGAACGTGACGGTGGTTCTGTCACACAACAAAAAATCCACCTCAAAGCTCTTCAGCTCTGTGGTCCCACAATGGTGGAATGAACTATCCAATTCTCGATCAGCAACTTCACTCCCAATATTCAAAAAACAGCTGAAGACAGAACTTTTCCGTAACTTTCTTTGCACTTAAAAATGCACTTTCTTAAAAATAAATAAATAAATTTG
>OMLM01006809.1:55450-74362 GCA_900302695.1 Helostoma temminkii | reverse complement strand
TCTACCCTAAGGGGGGGGGGGAAGACATCTTTTCCATTTAAAATCATATTTCTAATAACTGTGTTCACACCACATATTAGGTGAGGATTATACATTTGTACTAAAACCTCACAACCCCGTTTCAAAACAATTTTGGTTTAAAGATTAAGAAGTATGGTTACATCTGTGGATTGACAAAGGTTTTGACAGGTAACTGCTATAACACTACACTTTCAACCTCAACCATTTTTCTGATAACTTAAAGTAAAGTACTTTCTAATCAGAGCTCTCATCTCCTGTGAGAACAATAACTGCCTCTACCAGGGAAGGAAAAGTTTGTTGTCCTGTGCTTTGGAGATGTTTTATTTTATGTAACTGTATTATAAAATCATCTCAGCTGAGGAGCATATAATAACATATAATATTTTGAAGATGAAGTGACATGTTTCACAAAAAGGGACCACCAAAGTCCTGGTTATATGTTTAGCCTCAGTATTTCAGTATTAATACATTAAGACAAAAAAAACCCATCAAGAGATTTAAAAGCAGGTTATAATATAGCTGTTGCTCCGCTGACTCATACAACCAGCGTATGAAAGTATGAATCACGACACGGATAAGCAGATTGACCATGCGTGTGATGCTTACTATACAGAAATGAGACGGCTATCCAAGTACAAACAAACAAAGAATAATATGAAAAGACAGCCTCTGAAATTGTGCATGAGCCAGTTGGGGCTGCAGCCAGGCGTGTGTTCATTCAGCCACAGGCACAAGTCATCTATTGCTAGCTCTGTCTGTGCCATACTACACAGTATGCTCTGTACCATTCTCAGGAAGACATGTCCCTAATTAACCAGTTCCTTTTTTTAAATACAAAACAAATATCTTATGTTGATCTTTATGATTTCTGTTTTCGTAATAACCTCCCAAAAAAGAGAAAGTTAGGTACTCACACACATACACACATTTGTAGGTATCAGCCAGAGTCACATAACAATGGAATAAAGCCAATTGGTTTCAGAAACATGGATCAGTCTACACACACACACACACACACACACACATAAGGACAGACCAGATATACCCAGTGTGTATAAAGGTCCAGACAGGAAGCCATTGTGATCCCTCATTTAGACCTCAAATCAACACACCATTTGGGAGCTGCATACTGTCATGATTGTGCTCAGCGATGTCACATTCATTAGCAGAGAAAGGACGTCAAAGCAGATGGGTGAGCCAATCAATTAACTGAGCCTAGAGAATTTGTGTGGAGCCAAGATACAACCACCCATTTGACGCTCAGCCAGTAGAAAAGCCACTTGAATCTTAGATCCAAATTTCACAATCAAAGCCATTCTATATATAATGTGAAGAAGACACTGAATGCGAACATTAAGCTCTGGTATGCAGGTGCGGATGTGTGATACTGTCAGAGCAAAAGCATGCAGATAAAAATATGCTCTGAAGGAGCTGTCACAGCCAAAACACTGAAGAAAATCCACAGTCCCAAATGTCACACTGATATTCTTAACAGGGGTCAGTGTAAACATACATGCCACAAACTTCTTTATTATTACTTTAACATGGAAGTAAAAGAAAAACAATCTATTAACCTGCAACAGCTGTGGAAGTATAAACAGGGGATGTTACGATAATCAGAGAGATTAATTCAATAATACATAACAAGCATAATACAATTAGTTTGTATTATGCTTGTTATCACTGGCCCATATGAATCCAAATGTCACTACTTCAGGAACCATAATTGCTTTCAATTTGACCACATTTTAACTGCATCAGACCTGGAATATGAAGGCTAGACCTGTTATTTTATTATTTATAGTTGATGGTTAATACGATTCTAGCTTGTCTCCAGATAAAACACTGTTTATAGGCATGAGTGGTTTAACATAGCAACACATGAACTGCTGTTTACACTAACTAAACATTTTCTGGATTTATCTTACTTAGCGTTAAATGGTGACATAACGAATTTAGCCAATGCTAATTTGGCCAGTGTTGCCTGTAAACTGCTAATGCTAGTAGCTAA
Organism: Helostoma temminkii; assembly: GCA_900302695.1. Classification (NCBI taxonomy): domain Eukaryota; kingdom Metazoa; phylum Chordata; class Actinopteri; order Anabantiformes; family Helostomatidae; genus Helostoma; species Helostoma temminkii. The sequence goes on along the minus strand of OMLM01006809.1, from coordinate 72,330 downwards.
CACAATTCACAAATGGCTAATAGCTAACTAAGTAACGTTTATTATTAGCCCGCGAAGCGCTAATGTTAATCATAAACGCTTCTAGGCCATGCATGTCCTAGTTTTACAAGTTAATTAAACTCAAATTCGCTAAAGACTTGGTTTGTGCCCATAGTTCATTAGCAGAAGCTATGAGCTAGTTACATTACACTTCACAGACTTTATGTGGCTAGCTAGGTAACTAGCTATGCAAACTATTAACGCCAAATTTCTGTCAAAGTTAATTAATCAGCGATATTTGCAAAGCCCAGGTGGTCATTTACATACACGCTTACCCTTGTTTTGAATGCACCTCCTCATCCTCCAAAGAGTCTTGTAAACATTTGGATATTATGACATCCAGTCCATTGAAGATTGTTAAATAACATTTTATCAAGCAAACAAACAAAGCTCATAAAAAACTGTTTCCTAAATCACATCAAAATGGCGGCCACCCACGACAGGGACAGGAAGCAAAGCGTTGTAATTTGGGATATGGTTAAAATCTCAGAAACATTCAGCTGGACTCTAGAGGACTTGAGTCCAATGCACGACCTGGATTAATGCTGTGTTATTTTAAGAGTGATTACTTTGCGGTACTTATGCAAAATACACTATATTGCAAAAGTGAGCGTTTAAAAACATGCAAAAGCCAAAACCAAAAATGTTTTGTTATGCTCTATCTTGAGCTGTGATGAAGATGCAGAAGTGGTTGTAAATTAATGATAATCTCACAAAAGTGAAAGATGCTGTTTTAACATATTAAATAGGATAACAATTTTACAGCATATATCTTATATGATGATTAGTTTTAATTTAAAAAAAACAACAACATTGAAACTACAAATTTTCCTCAATTTTGAAATGGGACAAGGTGAGAATTCTCTCTTTTTTTTTTTTTTCATTCAGGTTTCCCGTCACCTGAACACAACAGTATTCTTTATGCCACATTTACATTTTGATTAACCTGCATTTAGGAGCAGTTGGGTGGAAAAAGCTGTCCAACTTGGTGAAAAGAACTGCAGACATGTCTACAAGCTGGTAGGTATATCAAAATAAAATCATTAATAATAATACAGTTGTTTAGTTTATAGGAGCCAGCCATACACATTGATCTAATTGCACATGTTCATGAATTGCTACATAAATAAACACATAATGTTTTGTTTAAGTCATGTGATGTGACTATTAGCACCTCACATAGGAACAAAACACAAATGGTCAAAAGTGGAATAGTGTGTGTTTTCCTCTTCCTCTTTCCTTTTGCGTGAATCTACAGTCATTTTCTGAGATGCTTAACCCAAACCCAGCCTTACACACACCATTTATGTCTGCCCCATCTAACTACTTTATAACCTATAGAAAGCCCTAATCTTAACCACAATGTTGGCCTGGGATAGTAAGTCAAGATAATAGAAATATTCCATTCACTTTTATTGAACAACATCAGACAAACTCAAGCATGTAGTTCCTCATTTGCTGTGATCTCCAGCTGGCTCTGGCAGCTTTGCAGGTCAGAGTTCACCTTTCTTTAAATTGACCCATAAAGACACTGATACACTGTGTAAAACAGGTAAAATTCTTGTTTCAGGGTATTGAATCAAAATGATACAACAGGACGATTAGTACAAACTGTAGCTCTCCTACACTAAAGTGTAGAGAAACCTGATAATGTCCTTTTTTATTTTCTAGTAACGTCTGTCAAATCATCCTAATAGAACATTTTGTTAACAGAAATAATATCACACATTTGAAAAGTGGCACAGACTATGTGTGACTTTCAGCCTATTCCAGTGGTGTCCACATTGGCCCGTGTTGCAGTGTCTTTTTGATCCTACCACCGGATGGCACCAAAGAAAGACAATATTTAAATCACAAACATAGTGGCTTTAAAAGAATTTTCATTTAACTCAACCTTCTGTTTTTATCTTTCTTTATCTGTAATTCACCATTCACCAAACTGCATTAAACAAGAATAGATTTAAAATGATTTTACAGTGTCTGGGTTTTTCAGAGATAACAGTACATTTCATGTAACTGTGAATTATATAAAAAACTTACAGTGGGTGTTTTCAAAGGCCTTGTCGGGTGTGTATGCATGGCTATGTGCAGGTATAGCCTTTCACCTCATTAACTCAATTACTGTCAGCAAATTAAGTTGAATTTTACCCCGGTTAGGTGAGCTCTGTGGAGACTTGATGGTGTGTAAAATGTCCAATGTATTTTCACCACCTCGTTATGTGGAAGGGGCAGAAGTGAAAAACTTCTCATTCTGTGGAAATAATTAGAAAGTCTGCACAGCCACTATTGGCAATTTGTCATTTGAGGTAATTTATAGGATGGCTAGACGGCTGTGCATGTCTCCACTGTTATAACAAATAGACTGATGTATTTTATCCTCGTAACAGGACAGTGAAGAAATCTCTTTCAATTAAACATTATGGATCACATCCATGCTTTTAATTTTGGTCCTGGAACTAATCTGAGGTAAATGATTTTTTTTGTAAATGAGTAATTTTAACTTTCATCCATACTTGGGAGACTCATTGAATGTGTTAATTGAAATGCTCAAAGAGCTCAGATGTATGGTGCTCCCTGACAGTGGTAGATTACTCTATTCTGTATTCAAAGAAAAGGTAAAAGTAGAAACTCCTATATGACTAATATGATGAAAGGGTTATTCATCACGCACACGTCTTCGCATGAAAAGCGTAATTCTTTAAGTTCATCCTCTAAATTTTGTTTAGTTTACATTACAGATCCCACAACACACTATAGTGACTACAGGATGACAGGGAATGATTTGTGTCCTCTCCCATCAGCAGGATGATGAGCAGACTTGTTCCTTCCTGTCTATTCTAGACCTGCATCAAGTAATACGATAGCTTGATCCAATCAACCGAAGCACTAGATCACTGGTGGGTTTGATTCTGGGATTATTTACAGAGATAAATCTATCTATTTTTAATTAACACGTAATTTTTATGTACGTGTAATTTGTTTAAAAAATATGATACACTGGCTTTACTTCATAATGTACGACATGCTGTTCAGAAATTAATGTAACCATAATATTAAGTAATGTATGTAATGATATTGCCACAGGACAATGTTCCTACAAAAGGACTTTGTTTACTTCGAGCAGTTTGCTCTAAGACTTTTCCCACCACTGGTTATTATGAACTTCTGACCTCTACTGAACTTTGTCCCTGGGTACATTCATGCAGAAATGACAGCAGAGTTGATCATTATGGTCCTTCCTGCTTGCTCATAATGCTAGCAAAGCATATTTTTAGGTCATGGGACACTGAAAACACAGTATGCCCCCCCTTACAACACCCCAGCGAGGCTGGATGTACACACATTGCTGTATGCCAGAGTATGTGGTAGTGCTGTACAGCTGACTATTAATCTGGATGAAGCAGCATTTAAATCACCATATAAGGCTTTAAAGACTGCACCAGTGGGACTCTGCGTTTCCACACTGTCATCTGAGCTGCATGTTGGACTGATCTAAATCTTTGTTTTTGAGAAAGTTTAATAAATTAGTGATGTGATTCAATTCCTGCCCGACTTTTGCCTTGCAAAAAAAAAAAAATTACTTGACGATTTATTTTGATCAGAATAATATTCAACTGGACTAACTTGATCTACGTGTGTGCACAAAACATCTCATTACCAGAACTGATGTGTTCATCGTGACGCTCATGACATCAGCCTTACCAGCAGCCACGCAATCGTGCGTCGTGCTTCTATTTTTACACTTAAAATCTATTTGTGAACAGGGATTCACCAACGTGCTTTATGTTCTGGCAGGTGACACAATATAAGAAGCCGGAGACACCTTCGATTGAAGTACTTTGATGTATTTTTTTAAAAAGCTGCCCATCATGTCAATGCGCAATTGCGCAGCCAGGAAAGCCTGAGCTGTGAGACCAGTGGCATGACAGAGGTGCTTGAAAAGTACCGCAGCGCCACACCAGTACAAGCCTCCAGCTGTGACCCCATTCCCATGAAACGGGTATCCATAAGTCGTCGTAATAATCAGGTGAGAATTCTCTTTATGACTTTCCTGCGACCTAATCGTGGACGCTGTTGGGGGGACTGCTCCGTTTACGGAAGACATTTGGAGCCTGTGGAGAGTACGCATGACAATGTATTGGACTAATATATGTTGCCATTGCAACTCACGATGACAGTTCGCATCAGGACTGTGGATGCGCTGATCAAAAGTCGGGATATTTAAGAGGAAGCACCATGGACGCAGCGGATATAGTTGCTTCCGTGTTGGTTGTGGGGATTATTGTCGTGTCGCTGCTGTCCAACGTTGTGGTGCTGATCTGTTTTCTGTACAACCCGGAGATCCGCAAACAGGTACCCGGTCTTTTTATTCTCAACTTGACGTTCTGCAACCTGTTGCTTAGCGTGTCCAACATGCCACTAACTCTGGTTGGGCTCATCACCACGGGCCACCCCGGAGGCAGCGGCTTCTGTCAAATTGTGGGTTTCCTCGACACCTTTCTCACCACAAACTCTATGCTCAGCATGGCAGCTCTAAGCATCGATAGATGGGTCGCGGTGGTGTTCCCGCTGAGCTACCACTCAAGAATAAGGCACCGAGATGCAGTGATAGCGCTGGGATACACGTGGATACACTCACTTTGCTTCTCCACAGTGGCCAGCTGCCGTTCCTGGGTCGGGTACCACCACCTTTACGCATCGTGCACTCTGTGCAATGTCAGGGCGAAGGGAGCCGGGACGCAGTTCATCATTTTCACCGTGGCTTTACACTCTCTCACGTTCCTCCTCACGCTGATCGTGTTGTGCGTAACCTATCTGAAAGTGCTGAAAGTTGCAAGGTTTCATTGTAAACGCATCGACGTGATCACTATGCAGACCTTGGTGCTGCTTGTGGATATTCACCCCAGGTAACAACCACTGAACATTTTATTTGATCCAATCCATTTGTGCTTTTTTATCACTTAAATGTTTGTATCCTTTTATTCAGTGTGATGTCTAAAACATTTCAGAAGGAGCATTTTAACTCTGTGGTAAATTAGTACTTCAAATGACATCAATGGTGTATGACACGATGTGCAACATCAACACCAGATTTTTGTGGGTGGGTTTTTCATTATTTGCCTTCTGAATAGATCTGATGGACAGAAAAATGACCAGATTTGTTCTGATCAGTTCCTGTTCAGGCTCCAGCTTCATGATTTGTTGTTCATCATCATGAAACAAATATTAACCTGGATTTTTGACAGTTGTTTGGACAAAATAAGCAAATTGACATCTTTGATTATAACATTTATGATGCACATTCTTCACTATTGCTTCGCATTCTATTACCCAGTTACTCATAGTATTAATATTGAAAGTAATTTATTTTACTAGTTAGTAGCAACCATGTACTGTCAAGAGTGGACTAATTTAAAAAATCCCTCTGCATCACTACATCAGAATTTAAAGCACTCCACTGATAATGACTAAACTCTTCCCAGTCTGGTTGGTGTCCATCACATTATCATATCTCATTAGGTTATTTATTTTTTACTTTATTTATCATTTGATGCCCACTTTGATTTCTTGTGTTGTTGTGTCTACTAAATTACTCCACACTTATTTAGCTGATGTATATACAGTGTGGAATGTGTCTAGTATAATTCTCAGAGATTTCACTGCTTTCTTCATGCCCATCCGATATTTCCTCCGTGGACTGCTTCAATATGTCTGCATGTCTCTGATCAAGCCTCCTGGGTAGATAATGGTACCTGTGTGCTTTGGTAGTGTGCGCCAGAAATGCTTGGATGAGCAAAAGCGGAGGAGGCAGCGAGCCACCAAGAAGATCAGTACATTCATCGGCACATTTGTGGTGTGCTTCACCCCTTATGTCCTTACAAGGTGAGTAGAGATTTATGTGTGTGTGTGACTTGAAAATTATTTCAAGTCACCTTGCTTGTTCAGCCTAATAAGTAGAAAATCTCTCCCAAGAATTGATTCATTTGCCAGATTTCACTTTACATTATTGTGACTGGTAATGTGGTTGTACTTGTCTGATCGTATGATCATTATTTTTAGTGCTGTCTTGTTCTCTGGTAGCCATTTTGGAGGATTCAACTGCTTCCTTTTCAAAATGTCATAGTTTATTGGTTTTAGACACATCCCATCCCATACTAATCCTTATCACTGAGCCTTTATATGTGGAGAGATGAGAGGGAGACAGACAGAGAAAGAGAGAGATAGCGAATGAGTCAGGGATCTTATCACTGGCTCTCATTAGTATTAGCCCCAGCATTAGTGGTGGCAACCTGTCAGAAGCTGTTAGATGTTTACTATGGAAATAAAAGGAAGCACATTAGGAGCTGTGTAGTATGAGACACGTTAGACTTAGGGAGATGACACTAATTAAAAAGACAGATTAACCATAAACCAATGTTCCTGTTCGTTTTTACGTTGTCTTGACTTTAATTTACTGGGAAAATGAGTGTCAGTCAAGAGATTTATTGTAGAAGTATTCTAATCTAATAAAGTCCAGGAGCATCACAAATGACTTGGTACTCATCAGTTCACATTCCCCAGCACAGTTATGACATTTCAGTGAAGTGAAAGTGAAATGGCATTTTCACTATATTAAGCAGTGGGGGTACTTCACTTGCTTTCAGTTGCACCAATCCAAGAATTTGCTCAAGTACTGTGTTTTGTTCATTGATGGTGTGTGACATTTTGTCCTCGTTTTGCTTCATTTGGGGTAGAATTGTAGAGCTCTTCTCCCCAGGGCCCATAAGCCCTCACTGGGGCGTGCTGTCAAAATGCTTGGTCTACAGCAAGGCAGCAAGTGACCCATTTGTCTACTCGCTGCTGCGCCACCAGTACAGGAAAACCTGCAGCCTGCTGGCCAACAAAATCCTCAAAAGGAGCCCACTCAACTCATCCTCCCTCATGATGGAGAGCAACGCGTGGAGAAGCAACAACTCCAACACAACTAACAATATCCAACTATCTAACAACAAGCCACTTGGCCAGTAAAGGTGGCTGTGTTGAAAGACATTTAGGGTATTTTGGATTTGGCATCTTACCTTGATTTTAATGCACATGAGAAGAGAGATATGGGTATGGTATATTGACCTCTCAGTAATTATGTACAATCACAATTACCAGTAGAAATGCAAGGTTGGCAATATTCTATTTTTTTCAAACTGGCAGCAAATCCTATGCTATGAGCCACCAAAAAAATAAATTAATTAATTAAAAAAATTAAAACCCAGCAAGATTTCAGATTTCCCGACCCAATTATGGAGCACCGCCCCAAGGCCATTAGTTCCAACCAAGGTTTAAGTCTTAATATAGATCACTGTAATATTTAATACACTTGATTACTTTTATTTAAAAATTCTCAAACATTATTTCTGAATTTCTACACTGCAGGGCAGTGTAGTGTTTAGCAAATCCTTAAAATGGAGCAAAAAATGTAAACGGTTATAAAGTCCACATTTGTGTATCAGGACTGTATATGGGATTCATTTACTGCCCATGTTCATGGTCACCCAGTGCAACAGTGCCTCATAGATGTATTTTTTATGTGATGCCACAGAAGAACAAACTACTGCATCTTAGGTTGTGGCTACACATAACTGTCAGTAGGATGAAAAATGTAGAATATCACTACCCTTATAATACATCAACCACTTTTGTAGGTTGTGTGTGTAGATTGTAATGGTATTAACTATTTCACTACAAATGTAACAGTCTTTTCTGCAAAGATTGATAGTTTCTAATGGGGTGGTTTTGTAGCATACAGATTACTTTGTGTCAAATAGCCTGTGCAACATTATGGTGACTAATTGTTTTAAATGTGTCATTAAAAGGCACAGACTGTAATCGAAGCAAGCCAGTGGACCCATGTCCAAAATTACAGGATCCTGGTATTACTAGAGAATTATTGTAGATTTTATAAATTGACTAACAACTAAATTTTACGAACAACCTGTTGAGGTGACAGTAACTGAAATGTTACTGTCAATGTTTTTTTCAAATCAGTGATGTATTAAAACAGTAGTAAATGAGTATTTTTATTACCTCAGTTTACTATAGTTGTAAATTAAGAACAATAATTGACCAGGCCTTCTAATGTGAGCACATTTACCTCTCAACTGAACTAAATGTCTGAATTTCTTGAATTCATTTAAACTGAAGCATAACATCTGACCTCATTGCTGATTTTTTACCTGGGTAGAGTACTGTATGTGATCAAGGAAGTATGTAAAACAGATGATGATTTTGATAGTAGTCATGTTGTATAAAGTGGAACAGTGCATAGCTCTGGTGGTTTAATTGAAACTATGTTGTAGCTTTGAGGTGAGCTGAGTTCTAAAGTGCCTTTAATGATTATGAACTCTGATTTAATCAAAATACAACAGAAGAAACCTTTCTGCTATTTTTGGTATTTGCTGGTTTGGTTAAGTGTGATAATGGAGCCTGTAATGCAGTATGGTTACATTGTAAGAAAATGTTAAGTAATGTTTACTGTAATATCACCACATTGTATTGTTGCATCAGGCAAAACAGGGTGACATATTATTTGAATGTGGTAGCCAGCTAATCAGTGATGTTTAATTAACATTCCAGCTCATGACATGTGAGCAGCCGTGTGATGTCTGGGTTATAAAATATGACTTATGTAGACCACTAAGGCAAATAAGGATGTTGTGTTTTTACTTTACTGTGACATTATGAAGCCTTTAAAAGGCATAAAATCTATTTATTTTTTGTCAAACTGTGTCTGATTTTTGCTAAATACATTTGTGATTATATTGCAATAAATGCTGTGCATTTTGACATCTAACACCTCACCAAGTTTTTTTTTTCTTACACATACTGTATGCCTATATTCACTGCTATATGACTTAAAAGAGTGTGTGGGCAATGGATAAGTCTATCAAGTGTTATAAACACCTTTATTTCTCCACACTGATTCAGTCAAAGATAAGGAATAATTAATTTAAAAATCATTTAAGATGTGTCCCACCCACTACTACTGTTGATGTGGCAGCAGTACAAAGACTTTACAAAAAGCAGCTGGGCTGAGAATTCAAGGCTTTGTAAATTGCTGAGCTACAACAAGAAGTGGAACAAGAAGAAAGGGGAAAGGAGATGAGAGGAGAGTAGGCACTACCTCACTAACTTCAAGAAGTTGTGACAGTATGAACATTCTCTGATAATTTGCTTCATTCATCCTGCTTATCTCTGTCATAAACCATGTTTTTATCATTTATCCTTTAGAAAGTATTAGGTTAACCTCTTCTTTACCTTTCTAGAAAAGCATTTATTCAGTCTCTGTCCTAAACATAAAATACATTATAATTTGTCATTTGTCATGACCTAAAAACTGCCCCCACTGGTTTTCACCAATGGAAGTAAAAGCAGTGTGAACTATATATTCACAGTATATGCTAACCAAGGACTATTAGTGTAAATTATTCACAAAGTTTGAGAGAATCCCCAGTCTGGAGGTGTGCATGGTTTACCTCATCTCCCTAGGAGACTAACTGAGTGGGTGAGAGGCAGACACAAACCTGCTATACGCGAAACACTGCACAGACCTTGTGATTAAGCCACAGCACGTAGGAAGCACAAGAAGGCAGGGGAGGAAGGCAGGGAGGATGAGTGAACTGGCTGACTTCACACAACCTCAATGCCAGGGCACAAATGGATCTCGCTGTTTCACAAAATAAACGTTGTTCCAGCAAAATACAATCAAAGATTATGTGATGTCATTCACACAAAATAAGAGATCTTAAGAGCTTTAAATGCAGAAATCTGTAAAAATTCATATATTAATACCTTACCTCTTACTGAAGGGATAGATCACATACCATGTTGTCACAAAGTCTGCCTTTATTGATTATAATATATTGCCAAATACAGATTTGTAGGTCAAAAAGAAAGATGCATACAGTATGTACCATACTCTGGTATAATGTAATTTGGCTGAGATTTAGATGCTAACATGAAAATCATAGATACACAAAAATGGCTAGATCATTTAATAGATAAACTAGACTGACTGTAAAGTTAGATGTATGTGATGTTTGTATTTTAAATAACTAGTAGAGGAAAGTGGTTATCAAGTTGTGTGGGGAAAAACATAAAGGGCAACTAGAGTCATTCATGTACAGCAACTTCTTTTAATCAGCAGCAGCAACACTGAACTGAGCAAGTAATGAATCATCCACCACCTACTGACAAAACTTAACTGATTGATCTTTTTAATTTCTTTATGCCAGCAAAAGAGAAAACAATGTGTTTCACTGTATGCTCACACAGGTTTTCTCATTAATCACATCAACACATAGCAGGTGTTACACATCAGTGAGTGTTCAAACATCACAAACCACTTCATACCAAACATGACGAGATAATGAATTATGTGTATATGTCTAATAATTATATCATATCGTCCTTATACTCTTAACTCTGCTGGTGGAAGTGCAGGACTCATTTGCTACTGGCATAAAATGTGACCCATGGGAATGTTGGACTTAAATGTCCTGGTATTCTCTGTATACTCAAGCAAACAGCTTGAACTGCTCACAAAACTAGCAAAAAAAAAAAAAAAAAGACCTTCTATTTCTGGTCAGGAATGCTGTATTTGTTTTTGCTGTGGGCTCAAAAATGTTTTTTTGTCTCACAGTCATTTGTGGAACCGTTTAAAGATATCATTGCGTTCAAGTGAAAACCTCATACCATGATCCAGCATTTTCCAACATCCTCAAGGTGTGCAGCGCAGCTGGAGTCATGAAAATTATCCAAACCTGACTGGGAATGTTTCCATTGAATATTAATAAGAACCAAAAGCAGAACTTGTTTTGATAAGCCAATCCAAGGGAGATTTGCGACAGAGAAAAACATCTACAGCACAAATGTCAAAGGAGTAATCTGTGTTCTGGTGGAAAATATTTCATTCTTAATGGATTAGTGTGCATTTCTGTATTCTTGTGTTTGATATACCTATTTTGTACAGAATGAGACAATTTAACAATGAAACAATTAACCAGACAAAGAGTCTACAGCCATGCTATCAGCTCCAGGAGTCTAAACTGCTCATTGTAAAAGGAATTCAACTGCTACAAGGATGAAGTAAAATTATAGCAAAATGTGGTGGCACTTGCTAAAAACTCTATAGATCATCTAAGGATTCATCCTCCGTGGTCCACTGATATCTGCACTAAAAAAGATGAAATGTTGAGTAAGATTAATATCATCTTGTCACTAGGTTCCATGTACCAACTGTCTTTGCTGTTCTTTCAGTCGTTCCTGTGATATTTCACTAAAAAACAAAGATGTCAATGATGGTGCTGGAAGAAAAGTTGAAGGATCATTTTATTATTTTAGTAAACTAATTACAACCTGCCTTTGCATCTTCCAAATGAATTTTTACAACTTTTTGCTATGAGCCCTTAACAAGACCATTTCTTGATTGTACACCTTTGACATTCAGTGAAAGAAATGCAGAAATAACCACAGGCATGCTCATGCATTTCATAATAGGCTGCACTAATGATCTGAGTTCTCCTGTGCTCAATACAAGCACCAGTCGTGATGTGCTGGGTTTCTCCTCCTCGATAATAGTCATAGATAATCCCCTTGCAGCACACTGCATAATCTCACCAACATATTGTTTTAGATTCAAAGTATTAAGGAATTAATAGACTTAACCCAATCTGGCCTTTGTGTTGATTAGACTGGTGGTCAGCTACAATATAGCATTTAAGTAACTGCTTCAGAATAATAATAAGAATGAGTTACACTACTTTATATATATTAAAATCATGCCTTAATGACAATATCTACAGATCTGAGGTTGTTTGTATGTTAGACTTTTTCACATTTGTTTAGTCTGTAAATCTCTGAATTTTGATGCAGTAAGGGAATGGCTGAGGAAAAACAGAAAGACGCATAACTATACAAAAATACAAGGGTACACAGAGGCAGTTTACTTAAAAGAAATACACAGAGTCCCTTCTTCTGCAGCTGCATCATATCTTTCAGTTGAGGCAGAGGCACTGCTTCATGTCAGAGTCACACCCACAGCTGAGCAACGCTCAGGAAAGCTCCAGAGGAGGGAATTCTAAAAACCACAGGGTAAAAAAATTTCCATATTTTTTTGCTCAAAGACAAAACAGCAGACACTCTCCATGAAACTTTTATCTGCATGCGAATACAGAGTGAATTACTTTGCATTTAAATGCTTGCGCAGGTATCATGAGTGCTTTTTAAAGAACACTCAGGACTGATATCCACCATTGCTAGGTTTACTAGGCCTAGTGTCAGCATGGGAATGTTTTGTGACTTTTAACTGTGGCAGCTGCTCTGCTGACAGTCAATAAGAGTTTGATGTATGCGACTTTGGTCGTCAGAGTGAGTCATTTTCCACCATCTGTTTAATGATCAGAGGATACAATAACTGGAGACAGTTTGGGTGAATATGTGCTCTGGATGTACAACAGATGGCTCAGAGTGAAACTTTTGATTGGTATCAAATAATTAAAACTGTGATACACAGTCTGAATGAATTATTTAATAATTTACTAGCGGAATTACCTTGGCCAGAACTTCAGTAACAATTTCTAGCAAACGCAATCCCCCAACCTCACCCAACAACATTGATTGTTGACTTAATGAAACTGCAAATGTATGCAAATACAAAAACACATATGATGATTTTGATGAGGCATATAAATTCCAACTTTTGACCTGAAATTTGGTATGACAATGAACAGTCGCACCTCCAGAGGGAAATTGGGTCTTATGGGACATTGGCCTGTAGAACATCAATGAGCGGTTGAACAGCAGTGAGACCCAGCCTAAAACGCTCCCATTGAAATTTTGTATGTGCCAGTTTTCAGCTGTGGGTGTTGTCCAAAGACAGACAAACAGAAGATGTGCTTTAGTCATATAGTTTAATTGAAATGTCCAACAAGTCTCTAATTTCAATGTCCATGTAGGTCATTTGTCTCAACACTCATTATTTATGGGCAACAAAATGCTACTGATACTGTAGCACTGTTCTCTACCACACTAAAGAAACACTGGTCCCATTTTGGTGGTTAAGTAATGCTCACTAAAGCTGCTAGACGTGGTCAAATGGACAGCCAGAGGGAAGTAAATACAAAACAAAAGAGCAATTAATACACTACAATATGTTGCTTACTTTGATGAAGTATGAAATGTGGGTAAATATTCTGGTGTGGTATATACAATAGTATACAGGAGGATGAATAATGTGCTATAGATTAAAACTGGGTGAGGCCCTCATTTTGAGATTAGTCTTTACTGAAAAGAGCAACATCTGTTTGTCTTGACACGAGTCCTTTAGAAAGTCTTGGCCTAAGCAACAGCTTGTGCACATAGTATAATATAAGGTAGACTAAGGTATAACAGCGTGTCAGCTGTAACAGCTGCATCTGAATGTGTTGTTTAAGTTAGATTCAAACCGAGCTAAGTGTGACAAATGTTGTTTGGTCTTTTCTGAATGTTTACTGACCTTTGTGTCTCCAGTTAGCATGCTGCCCATGTTTATCAGTGCTGCCCAGTATACAAGGAGCACATTCACACAGTCGTCTCCTACTTCATTGATGGAGCACTGCACGCAGCTGAAATCTATTAACTTGATGCAACAGTGTGTCAATTTAAATTCTTTTGCCCAGCAACCATGAGACATTTTTAAGTCTATGGCTTTATTTAATCCAGGCAATAGTCGCGGTAACAAGTACTGCAGCGGAACTACAATAATGTAATTATTGTATGGAAATAAAATGTTTTCAATTTCATATCCATTCACAACTCCTGATATCAAATAAACACAACAATTTGCTGTAAAACCTCAGATAAACCTCAGGCTAAGAGCTGAAGTTGTGAAATGCATCTGACGGGTAATTCCACCTTTTTCATTACTCTGCTGTCAGCTGCAGTGAAGCCTGTGTGTGATAAAAATGTGCCACAAAGATCCACTCTGACATGAGGTACCATTAGAAATCCCATCTGGCAATAATTGAGACCAAAGAAGGGCACATCTGGATTGACACAGGGAGGACATGTCCTTTTTTTACGGTGAGTTAGAGCTCAGAGAAGGTTAAAGGTAAAGCACAAGTGAAGACACCACTCAGAGTTGTGTTATGTTTGGACAGATAGCATCCCCAGTCCCATGCCCTGAGAGAAAAAAAAGAATATCCTCTAATGCTGAGTGGCATAATGTGGTGAGGAGAGAGTGACGTTCACTTGCAGCCGGATGTGACTGTATCCCAGTGACCATATTTGTCTTTTCCAGCTCTGTTCTGCTCAGTCAATAGCCTAGACCAAAGAGGAAATCTAAAAGAGAAATGTAAGGAAATTGCCATTTTAAGGGACAGAGGAACCTCAATGGGAGAGAGTGGGAATCTATCAGGACAGAGAACAAAACTGATCCACACAATCATTGTTTCAGCGCGCTAAGAGCCCATGGCTTAAGGAAAATCCATCAAATCATTTCATTAGGAGAGACCTCCACATTGAAAAGACTCAGAGACAATGGAACCACTTTCTGGGGAGTGATGGTTTCACATGAATAAGCCTCTCTCACAGAGGTCAAATGAACAGGCAAGCTCATGTCCTGTGAAAAGGAGAATTACTGTCAAGTGAAAACACTCAATGACAATAACCAAGAGAGACCTGGAATTGCAGATGTTTTTCTTGTTTTGTTGTAATTTCCCTGATGTAAAAGCCCAAGTACAAACAAGAAATGGGGGAGTTCCCCTCATAGGAAATGGAGCTGTATTCTAGCTCTTTAAACTGTTCACTAATGTAAACATCACAAATCTGTGTACTTGGGTTGGTCTTAACCACCTCCCCTTAATCACTACATTAGACACACCCAGGAGGTGATAAAACTCTGCCTGAAAAGATTCATGGTTTTCTTCTACTGTTACATGTAAGTGGCTGGAGCCGCTTTCTCTGGTTTGTGAACCTTTATCACTGTGGTTATTTTACTTGCGGACGCCAATGATGCTGAGTATAGTGTTGTTGCCTGCATGGGTTAATGTTCAATGCTCCAGTTTCCTCCCACAGCCCAACACATGCATGTCAGATGAACTGGAAACTGCAGGTGGGATTGCTTGACAGTCTCTGTGTCTTGTTAGACTGCCACCTGTGCAGAGTATAGTCTGTCTCTCGCCCAGTGTGAACTGGGATTGGCTCCAGTCCCCTGCTGCACAGAATAAGTGGGCAAAGACAATGGCTTTTCATATTTTGAAAACATCATCTGGGAGTAAAGCAAAGCTGTTATCCCAGTGGTTTAGTGCAACAGTTTGTTTTACAACATGTCTGTATCATATACATTTAGTTTAAATAAGCAGAGTGGCTGAATATATGAGGTTGACATTGTCAGCTTTTAATGTGATATGATGACAACAATTTAATGGATTCCCATGAAACTGTCCCCAGTATGAATATTAATGATATTGGTGATCCTCCCAATTTTCCTTTAGCACAACCAGCAGATTATTATTTTTTATTTTTATTATTTTTGTATAAAAGCTCAGCATCCACTAGCTAGACCGGCACAAAGATTTATACACATATTCACAGCTTTCAGGTGACGCATCATGCCGACATTGATGACGCTCTCTCTTTTACTCACACCACCAAAATGAAATGTTTGGACAACTAGCTGATAAACTGCCATAACACTCAATATTCACAGTTCCATGATAAACTCTAGTCACTTTGGTGAATCTGTAATTTTATCTTTCACTACCGTGACGTTAAATTTCTATTTGTAAAGTCCTTTAGTTTATTACCAGATACCTGCAAAAGACATACTGCAAAGAAATGTACTATGTGGTGTATTGCAAATTAGCAAACCATTAGCATGGTAACATGCTAAACTAAACTAATGAATGTGGTTAAGATTGCTATGCAAATGGAACACAGTGCATGTCTGTGGCTGAAAAGTACTGAATACAATAGTGGACCAGGATATGGACTATTAACAGTGTGTATGTTCATGCAACACATACACACACAGAGACACATGCACGCACCAGTGAGCCTTCACTCAATTAATTCAAGAAACATCACCACTGACAGCAGCAGACTTCCATTAGGAGGCACATGTGGATTTGTGTGCATGTTCGTGGGGAAGTGTAGAGAGAGAGAAAGAGAGAGAGAGAGAGAGACCTAAAAATGAAAGGGAATAACGTGGCTGCCATGATATTAAACTTGACAGAAGGGAAGCATCGTCACCTGCTGTGAACTAGGAAGGTTCCCCATCCAACATGTTTACAAGACAGATCTAAACTTGTACCTGTTAACCATTATTCAAGACAAAATGCTGCAAAATGTATGCTTGTAAATATAAGTAAGTAAGTAAGTAATAAATTGTTTATTTATTATCATGGACGTAAAATGTGGAAAATTCAGTTACAATACATATAATTTCCAAATGTCAAAATGTATCCTCACAAGTGACATCACAAAAACAAGACAAACACATTCACATTTTATACAAATCTGAATCATGATTTACCACATTACAAAAGAGATTATCATTGCATTTCAAGTTTGAAATAATTACAACTGAGCAATGACTCAGCAGCTCAGATGACAGATGCAGACTGACATGATGACAGATACTCAAATGTGACACTCACACACATACAGAGGAGAAACTGTGATTTATGGGTGACAAAATCTTACTGATACTGTAGCACTGTTCTCTAAAACACTGTGTGTGTGTGTGTGTGTGTGTGTGTGTGTGTGTGTGTGTGTGTGTGTGTGTGTGGTGCATATTTGAGTATCTGTCATCATGTCAGTCTGCATCTGTC
>OMLM01006809.1:27534-54179 GCA_900302695.1 Helostoma temminkii | reverse complement strand
ATTTTGTCGTTTAATTTGTCGTAATTGTTAAAATATTTGCAGCATTGTTTTTGTTTATCACAACTTGTTGATGTCTATATCAGTTTATATTTTAATCAAAATGAGTAAAACTAAAAGAAGAGATTTTAAAAATTAGAGAAGATCAAAATATTAGAGAAGATCAAAATATTCAGACCTTTTATACTCATGGGTTCTATTTTTCCTGTCCTGTTTTAAATTCAGACCAATTGTGGGGAATACAGAAAAGAAATGTGAAATTATATAAAGCACATACTCTAATAAATTGGTTTCTAAACATGTCATACATATATATATATATTCATACATGTCATACATGTTCAACATGACATAACATGTCATACGAAGATGTTATATTAGAAATAACAAATGTTACCAAACAAATTTTCATCATACAAGACAACATATTACAGATACTGTTAAGTTTAATTCAGGGGAATTGACAACTTTTTAGGACAACATCTAAAACAATCCTGGAACAAGCAGATGCAGAATATCTGGTTTCAAGAGATACAACTTCTGTGTTTATGTACTTCTAACTTGGTCTCAATACAATCTGAGTCATAAAAGTTTTTAAGTGGTATCTTATGCGTTGCTGAAACACATACTAAACTAAAAAGAAAGAGAATTTAAATTCCCTATTACCTCTTTATTCCTGTTCGTGAATTAATTTTATTATTTCGGTTTGTTTTATTAACTTGTGATTATTGTACCACTATTGTACCAATGTGAAAAGACGTGTGTGGGGACTCTCTATTGTGCAATCAAACAAGGTAGCAGGATGAGTTTCCTCTCGCAGAAATTGAAGTCATAGCACAGTTCAACCATGACAGATTGCCTCTGCTCAAGCCCTGTAGTATGCAGAGATTTATCTCTATGTTTCTTTTACTGTGTCTCTGGAAGCGTAAAACGAGACATGCCACCTTTAGAGGTGGCCGACTGTTGTTGTTGCTGATGGGTGGTCATGGGGAAACAGATTCACACACAGAGTTGGGCCATATGCCTCTGCAACACATGGCTGGTTCAACAGAGGGATGGATGTTTGTGTAAATCAGTGATGAAATAGATTTTTTATGTTTTATTTATTTGAAAATATTGAGCCAGAGTCACATTCAAATTAAACTAATTTATATTGAATGTGAAACCCTAAACATACAGTTTTTGATGTTAACATGATCTGCACTGTCTGTATTTGGTATTCCAGCTTTTCATTGAACCTCTGTGATGTTTACATTAAGGGGAAATATTCAAACCCAGGTCTCTATCTTTTTTATTTTGTTTAGTAGTTAACTTTTCTTTCAACACATTATGTGATTAGTGGTAGGGTTTTGTTAAATATACTATATTTCAATGTGGTCCTGACATATACTTCAGATATTTCAATAAGTCTCGGGCTTATTCTGTGCTACTATTTCTTTTCCTGTTTGTTTTTAAAAATGCATGTAGGGTTTTCACTTGCATCTGACAAGCTTCTGTCATTCAACTTCAGCAGAAACATGACATAAAATCTCCCTTCATGCCTTCACTTTTGTTGTACAGTGATGCTTAAGACTCAACTAGGGTGTTACACATGAAACATTTATGACAAAATGATGACTAATATGGACATAGAAATTGACGAAATGTTCTTTTAATATCAGCCTCACAGCGTTACTCACTTCAAGTGAGTAGTCAAAAATTCAATTGTTGAAAACACGTCAAAAATGTATTTGAATGACAGAGGATGTATTTTAATCATTGTCATCATCAACTTATTCAAGATTTAACATCTGATCTCAAAATTTGAGTGCTGCTACAATTATGAGCACGATTTAGTATCAGGTCTGATTTTCTGTCTGATCAGTGAAGAGATGAACTGTCATATAATTGACTTAATTGGGCTGAGTAACATCTGAATCACAGGGCTTGATGTGTACAATTGGCTGTTCTCAGTAAAGCTGATGTCACAACAAAATTGCAAAGGTGCTTACCTCAGACTATTTTTGGTACATAAATTGCAACAAATTATTTTTGTTCTTCCTGTGTGTTTTTTTTTTTATCGTGGTCAACAACAGCACTTTTCTCCTGCTGACTGAGACCGCAGACCACAGAGATTTCAGTGAGTAAAGTCATTTTGTGCCAACAGCAGTGGACTGTGAAAGTGAAAGTGAAATTTTGTTGAACAGCACGATTTGCTCCTCTCGTGCAAATTTTTTTTTTTCCAGTTGAGTACAAACGTTTGTGGTTTAAGAGGATAGATTATGTTCATAGGTGTAGTTTTGTCTACAAATATGAAGGTAAACCTGACAGCAATGCTTGAAAAGTTGGATTTATAATAAAAGCACTCACTTTCCACCACACATACAAATTTCTCTCTCTTCATTATGCCTCTACATGTATCACATTCACTGCTGAACTTCTGTTACTCTCAAGTTAAGGGAACTATCATTTATGATTGTTTTATTCATTAATTTACTAATCAAGGAGCTGAGGATGTTCTAAACCTTCAGTTACATTTTTCCTCCCCAACAGATCTAATTTATCTCAGTTCATGACAGATGACCTGTACAGAAGTGGCAAACAAAACCAAGCAGGATCAGGTTTAGGCAGAAAATGCACTAATGAAGAAAAGATTTAAAAGAAATAATTGATACATTTTAATAATCATAAATAGCAGGAAAAAGCTTTATAAAGACATGACAGAGCTTGTGTGTTAGAGTAGCCCGTCAGTTACAGATGTTACATCACACTGCCAATGTAAAAATAGGAAGGCTGGAAAATTGTTTTAAAAAAAGAGATGAGTAATGAGGAGTTTTTGAAAGGACACACGTACCTTATCAATTAATATTACTGTATTAGTGAATTGCCAGCTGTCGCATGATACAATTTGTAAAAGAAAACAAATTCTAAAATCTGAAGCATCATTTCCAGATGAACTACTATGCTATGTTTTGCATGTCTCGTACAATGTACATTGCACCATAACTTGTACAGAGTTTGCACAAAAAAAAAAAAAAAAGTTTCGTGATATTTTAATGGCGTCGTAACCATGACAGTACTTTTATCAAACAGCATCTGGCATCATGTTTTATTCAGTACAAACCAAAACATATTTCATTTGTTCTTCTCTCATTGAAATGAGATGTTCTCGCTTTTAAAAATTTTTCCATTGATAAAAGACTGCCTGGACACCAAGCTAGTATCCCCCAAAATCTTTATTTAATACATCAGTGACATTTCAGCAGTGTATATGTACCCCTATGTGGACGTACTACATAGAAGTAGGGATGTTCTTGCATTACATTACTTAGAAATTCATATTTTCTGATGGTATTTGCATCTGATTATACAGTGAATACATATAATTATTATGATTATCTGGATAAAATTGATTGCAGGGTTTAGTCTGGTGCCTGGAGGGCAGTGCCAGATCATCAGAGAGTTCCCCTGGTCTGACTGCTTTCTATACTATTAAACACCCACAATGCCTTAGGTTTCATCCTTTTTGTTTAACATCCTATAAAGAATTTTTCTGTTTAGTAGAAACTGTGTGATGAAACATTTCAGAGTGTGCTGGTGAAAACACTGTTTTCAAGATGAAATTTGCTGAATCTCACCTGGCAGTTTCTGCAACAGTTTTCTATGATGATGATGATGATGATGATGATGATAGTGGTGGTGCTGGTGGTAGTGTGAATGGTGTAACTGTGAAGCTGCGTGTGAAGAGGATGATGCAGGAAAAAGACGGGAGTGCTCAGCTCACTGTCCTTCTCTTCTCCAATAAACAGTGTACATCTGCACACATGTGAACAATCCAGTGATGAATATGTAAAAAATCATTTACTAGCTTGTACAAAATGAAGGAATGTCGAATGACACCTTATCAGTTTCTTCCACCTTTGAAATCTGGAGATAAGAATTACCATCCATATCATATGAAAATGGAAATCAGCTGCTCCTTTTCAGGTCTGCAGCTGAGACTCTTTCATCATCCATGAGACCAATCTGATGTAAATAAACATGCTAAAAAACTAAACTGATTTTCTTCCCTCAATAAGTGCATTTTAACAGTGACAGAGGAAAAATGTCGCCTGTAATCGGAAATGCATTAAATATTAGTTGTGGACTCAATCAAGTGAGATGCAGTTGAGGCTTGTAATTTTCTCAGATGACATTATTTACTGGTATTGAAATGGGGAGCAAGGCAGGTAGGTATAGGCAGGTGACTGGAGGTTGGGATCTGGTCTGGGGTTACAGGTGAGTTTGTAAGATGGCAGAGTGCACACGTTTGCGCTGTCCTTGAGGTCCTTGGCAAGGTTATGTGAGTAATGAGCTTGAACATAAACACAGACACAACCGGGGATCCAAAAAACAGGTTACCCAGAGAGCAGGTGATAATCAAAGTCAAGTGAACAGTGCAAAGATAGACCACGGCAAAGACGAGGCAAGGTCAGAGTCCGGTCCAAGGTAAGAAGCCAGATTTATCAGAGATCAGAGCAGTTATATCAACAATCCAAAACTAGGTCCAAGAAAACAGGTAACAGATGAGGTAATCAGATACCTATCTGACTTACAGTACAGACAGGTCTGAGCTAGGGACATGTCTGAGTTTAGGTTTCGATACAGATTTAAGGTTCAGGCAAGAATGAACAGGATAAGGCAGAACAAGGGAAGGCTGGAGAGTCAATGGCATGAAGGCAGACAATCTGGGAAGGGGTAGAGCACTGCAGACCTGCTTATAAAGGGACAGACACAGGAAGTAATGAGGCTGATTGGCAAATTGATAAACCGAGGAGCGAGAGAGGGAACAAACAGAGAGCTAACCAGACCAAACATGGGCAGAGCAGGAAGCCAGGTTGGAAACCATGACAGTAAATGTATTCACTGTAAACTGAAAGTAAATTAGCCCAGTTTATTCATGCTAAACAAAATAAAAGTGACTGTATATATGTACAAGTTTCTTGTTAGGGAAATAGTTTTTCTCAGTATAAATGAAAGAAATACTGACAGGAATAAAATTGTCATCAGTTCAAGAAAGGCTGCCCACATATTAAACTATTACACACAATCTTTATTTAAAACAAATGTATTTCAACAGTGTGGGGTGTTATTACCCTGCGGTCTTTGGAATTGCTTCTTGTGTTTACTGTAGGTCATTTTCTGTGCTAATGTAGGGGACTCAGTGTAAATGTATATAATTATTATGATTATCTGCAGGAAATATAATTGTATGGTTTATTCTTGCATCTGGGTGGCAGTGGTAGATCATCAGAAATATTTAGTTCACATGGCCTGACTGTCATATCATTAAACACCAACATCCATTTCATCCCTTTTGTTTGGTTAGAACGTAGTTAGTTTGTTAATACAGCGTTTCCATGTTTTGTTTTTAATGAAGTTTTAATGATTAAACAACCTGAATATAAATAGCTGATGATGTCTCCCATCAGCCCTTAATCAGTTTATTTTATATGATATTCTCATAGGAAAGAAGATTTGTGCTTTAGCATATGATGCCAAATTTTAAACTTAACACCCTGTATAAAACACAGTGTAACAGCACAGTAGTTGGAGCCTGAGCCACTGGACACAAACTCTGTCTTTTAGTGCCATCTTGTGATGATTTCTTGAACGTTATGTCTACATTGTCTGTCACTCAATCCCAATTATCAAAATTAAACGCACCATTCCATTTGTATTTATTTTACCTCTTTAGAATCCAAAGTTCCCCTTATTTTCTGTTTAAGAGACTTAAAGGTTGGTTTTGTCATTTTATTCATGCTGTTCTTTGAGGCTATGCTGGATGTTGTTTGACTGCATTTTTCAATTCCAAAAGTTCTCCTCAATGCAACATGTATTGAAATGGAAATATTGTAGATATGCATCATTATAGACAAAGTCAGTATGACATTTTGTTCCTATCAGGCATAATACTTCAGCTTATAACAATTAACCTTATCAATTTATCTGCTATTTATGTATAAACTAATCTTCTATTAACAATCTCTAGGAAGATGTATGTTGAGTCTTACAGCAATCCAAATTCCCAAAATATCATAATGCTTATGGTTGCTATAAATGACAGACTAGAACAAAATGTGAGGGCCTGACTTTCTTATAAAAATGGGACACAGGACACAGCACCAGGGAAATGGGTTTTTGCAGCTACATATACAAAATGAGTGCATTTTTTATTATCTTGACTTGATAATTCACATTCACATTATTTTAAAAGCAAATAAATATCACAAACAGAGCATCATATAATTCCACATACAGCTACAGTATATACTGTATCTGTGTATGACCCCACATTCACTGTAAATTATTTATTATATATGAGGCATTCCTGATTTAGTTTCCTTTCTGGTTGTTCACTGGCATCTATCCACATATCGTCCACGCTCATAACCTTGAGGAGTTACTCCACAGAAAGGCATTATTGTCCAGCACACTGGCCAGTTTATGGTTGAAGGGCTGGTGAAATTCCCTGAGGAGCTTTCTGGTAGCTGGAAGCATAGGACCCAGGTTCCTATCTGCCACCCGCCGAGTGTTAGACATGGGCCGTTTGGTCAGTGCTGCCTCCACCTGCTCTAAAATAGGACCTTCAGGAAAGGCGAAACACAAGCAAATAAATACACAAAAAAATCTTCAATTTAATATAAGAGAGTATGCCACTCTTACAGATGCTCCTGTGGGTTCTTGGATACATACCTACACTTAGAAAATCAAACACTTTCTTGATTGATGCTTTAAGATTTGCTGCATAGTCCTCTAGCCGAAGAACTAGAATCTGATCCCTCTGAAAAACAGTCAGCCAGTCCAGCAAGAAAATGCTGTACATCCCTAAATTTAGCCTCACCTACGGGAATAAAAAAAAATCAAAATAAGTCAGCATCATCAAGACACAATGCATTGCATGTGAAAACATGTATATTTCTACTTCTCTTGTTTCAACTATCAACTATTAAATAAATATGATTGATAAGATGCTTAGAAAAACTAAAATGCGTACATCACAATATTATGACAACTGGGAGAACTACTAAGAAATATTGTGTTACCTTAACTTTGGTATGTTTAGGAGCAACATAACACTATAAGCAACAGGTTCAAAAAAGCCTGTGTCCAGAATACAGGTGTATTTGTTGCATTCATTGCATTCATATTTGCACAGGTGCTACAACTTCAAAACTGACACATATAGAAAATTGACTCATGATTTGCATAAAAAATATTATTTAATGTGTGTGGATGTTTCAGATTGCTTAAGGCAACGTCATTTAGAGAGAAGTTACAAGTTGAAATTAACTGAAATGGGTCAATGATTTCTTGACCCAGATGCAGAGACACTTTGCTTCCTCAAGAGGGCACCACAGTACAACACCTACTGAAACTAAGCTAGACAAGAACATTGAGAAAACTGTCATCATATTTTTGTTAGATTTCAGACTCTGACCAAGCTGACTGGTGTTTTTACTGTTGTAAATCTCCCAGTATAACAAAGCTGTCATCTTAATGCTGTGATAAAGAACTAATAACTCTGCTTGTTTCTGAGGAACACTGGCTGATATGATATTTAGGATATATGCTAAAGGGTCTGAAGTGTCTCAGAGCAGCTGCGCAGAATCACTTTAATGTAGTTCAATGCAGTGGCACCCATTCACAATATATTATTAATATCAACAGTGACAAATTAAGTGATTTTTATGGGTCTAATGAAGTATTGTTATAAAAAAAATGTAATTCATCCTACATAAACTAATATGTGGACAGTTAAAAGTGAAAACATGGTTTCTGCTGACCGGCATGGTGTTGGAGAGACTGGTGTTGTAGACACAGGAACGCAGAGACCTTGCAGACAAGCAGGACTGAAACAACTGGACAGACTCTATGACCTTCTGATGGAAGTCTTCTGCTGACTTGTTGGCCATCTTAAAGTACAGGTAGTCAGAGTAAAGCCTAGAGGCAGCATGAATCAGAGTTTAAAGCCAGCTGGAAATATGAAATGTCATTTTGCTGGATGTGCAGTAGAAGCTGATTTCAAACACACATTTTCTAAACAATGATAAATACTGGAAAACCCTTCATAAGCAATCCAAAATCGTTAATCACATGCATACAGATTTGCGAATGCAGTACCTCTCTACTGGATCTCTAAGCATGATGATTATTTTCGCACTTGGATGGACTGTGTGGATGAAGTCCTGGGCCAGGAATGGGGGCTCTGTCTCCTCCCTGTCTCTATGCAGGTAGCTCCACGCTTGGTTGTCCCACATAGTGGAAGCACTGGCTTCACCTGTCAACGATTTGGCAGTCTTAGCACCACTTTGCTGATTTATAATGCAGTGACTTTTGCAGGCAGTCAGGCAATATGTGGCAAAGTTGAGCCGAACAAAATATTCAGCAGATGTTGTAAGCACTTTCCTTATGTGGGAACAACAAGCAACAATGCAGTTTTTAGACTTTAAAATTTATTTTGGTAATTAGCAGCATAAATGCAACTATTTAGAGAGGGAGTGTTTCAGCTCCAGCAAACAAAACCCAGAAAGAAAAGTGACTAGAAGCTAAGCTAATATTAAAGATTACTATTTGATACTTAACTCCATTATTATAATTTATTTACTTCCTTGTTTTTTATAGTGTTTATTCTCTACTGTTTCTCAGATGTAGGCCAAGAAAAAAGTTGCAATCATAGATGTACAAAAGCAGCCAGAGGCTTCTGATTTTCTATGCACGTAACCTTCTAAAGACTTTGTGCTGTTAGACCACATAATATCTAGAATAATGTGAGTAGTATTTCCCTCCAGCGCTTCACATGAACACAGCGGTTCTTCTGAGATCAGATCAGTTGTGGGAAATGCATTGAAAATGAGAAAAGCCTGACAATAAAGGAAAATACACAAAGAATACCTGTAATTTGAATCATTGCCAGGATCCAATTGTCTGGGAGTTCAGGCTCTTAGAAAATACCAAATAAAAAGTATAAAGGCAAGAGCTTCTGATACATACTGGACACTAACAATGCCACATCACACCCACCCACACATGTGTGTTCACCTGTTATGAGCTGGAGTGCACGGTGCTTTCCAGATGAATTTCCACTGATTCCTATTTGGATGTTGTGGGCTGCTAAGTCAAACAAATCCAGGTAATCTTCCACAGGAAAAATTTCTTTGAAGCCGTCTTTGAAACGAATATAACCTACAGCCCGAGGTGCAACAAAAACATGAATTAACAGATATTTATAGATTTCTTCACCATGAAACTAATTTTTTGGTTTGTATATGCCTTAAATTTAGCTGAACATTTTGTAATTGCCATGGTTACTGGTTTGTGTCAGCATGCACATCAAAAGAAGCTGACTATTTTGTAAAGCACTTACACGAGCAACAACATGCAAACATACAACAATTACATACAGTGGAAAATTTGTGGTAACATGCATTCTGGACTGTAACACACAGCACATTCTGGAGACAGTGACAGTAAAAGCCCTCCAGAGAAGAGAATTAGTGGAGCCTTTTATTTTGGAGCTGCAGACACCTCTGGTATAGGCAATGGTTCTTAAGTTGATTGTGAATTTTAGTGAGAATGGAAGAAAAATGAACGTGATGAGAATCTCGGCATAAAACACACAGAGCACTACTGAGTAAAGTTCTGCTGACAATCAGGGCAAGCAGCATGTATGGCTGGCTGGATTATATACTGTGGATGACTACAGGAAATGCAGAGCAGGTGAGTGTGCAGAGTGTGGTGGGCCAGTAGAAGTAGAGGGGAAAGTAAAATAAAGGATTTTAGAGGGGCGTAGTGGCAAAGGGGCATTCGACTACCAGCCAGAATATCTTAACCAATCAGCTGGCTACTGCCAAAGTTATAAAAACATCTTCGCATACCATCCATATCCATGACTTACCAAACCGTTTTCTGGTCCACCAGTGTGGCTCCTTCATGGTGTTGAACCTGATCTCTGGATGCAGCAGCAGTCTGTGAAACAGGTCTGTTGTGCCGCACTTTGGTTGTCCGATGATGTAGAAGTACGGCAAGCAGCGCAGACGAAACTGCTTGTTGTCTCTGTGGTATAAATACTGATGGAAGTTTGTTCTGAGGCGGTCACACACAGATTTGAAGCCCTTCGAACGCAACGTAAAGAGGTTTCTCCTGTATGGATCAGTGATGAGCCCACTGGGGAACTCCTCATACCAGCAAGGGCTCTTGATGCTGGGAATGAACTGGCGAGGAATTACAGAGAGCAACTGCATAGAGAAACACAACACAATTAAACCTTCTCAAGAAGAAAAAGAAATACCAATCAGTGCACTGAAGCCTTTTGGTAAATTCTCCATTGAAAAAGGTCATTATGTGCTATTTTTAAGCACCTGTAGGAATGAAAGGTGGGCAGTAAAAGATGGTAGATTCCAATTTTATAAAGCAGCAGCTGCCTGCATTTCATTTTAGTTACAGTGTACACTAGTGGTTATAGTTTCTCATTAGTTACATGCTGTTGTTTTGAAAACTCGTTTATATATTCATATTTCTGACACAGACCCATACCACTATTGTTGAACTGACTCATATGTGTTGCTACTTATTTAATTATTATTTAAATAATCAATGCTGCCAGAATAGCTGATGCCTTCATTATAAACAGTGCCATTAATATTAAGTTCAGCAAACACCTGTCATTAGGAGATTCACCAAACAAACCTGTAAACAGTGAGATACAGTGTTTGTTTTTCACATTCGTAAACAAAAAAGTAATCAGTCACTTGGTCAGTCGCTGAATCATCATTTGCCAGCAATTTTTGTCACTGTTGGGTGACGACTGTGCATCATTGCTGGCAGGAAACACAAAAACAAAACAAACTTAACCTCACAGTTAACAAAAATACAGACTTACATGTGAGTCAGTGTCTGCAATTTTCTTTTCATCAGGCACCTTCCTGGGTATATATTCCAGTTTAGAGTTGATGATCTTCACCAGCTGGTGCATGTCTATTACATTATTTTCAGTAGAAACTTCAGCTGCTGTTGTGCTCACTGGAAGTCCCATAGGTCTGAGCTGATGGGGTGAGGGGGTGAACAGAATACTTTTCTTGTCCCACGTCAGGATGTAGGAAGCCATGATGAAAAATGCCAGTGTAAAGCATAACAGTAAACTAACTAATTTGATTTTAGATATGCTCCACAAATTAGTCAGTGACAACAGGGGCACCCATTTGACATCCATATGTTCAGGCATGTTTGTGTGCCTGCAATCAAAAACTGTCCTTTTCCCATAGTTTTCAGCCATGGGCAAGCTGTGGAGGCTGTAATTGTGGTCCCTTTGGAAGTTGCTTTCATATTTGCAGTTTGAGAGTGACATACTGACACAGAAGCAGAGTGGGCATGTGGAAAGCAAAGTAGGGAAATTATTTTGTCAAAACAGTTCAGGCTTCACCTACAGAAGTGTCTTGATGTCCGTTCATCATAGTCTCCATTCATCAGTTCATCAGGTCACCTCCTGTAAATCAGAAACACATGTTTTCAAGATGTTTTCAGGACTGTAGTTCCCTTTGAAGTATTTCAGTCATCGACCGAAATGTCAAGAATTGCATAAATATTTCTAATATTAGTCTATTTGCTGGAGCTTTGCTCCTCTCTGGGACATCAAAGTGAAATTTTAGCTTTAACTTCTTGTTGTAACATCAGTCCCTAAAATGTTTGAGGTCACCTGCAGAGTGTGTGGTCTGCTGGATGGAGAGCGTGTGCTTTATGTTGAGGGCTGTATTGCACATGCAATGTCAAACTCTCAAGGTCAGAATAATAGTTACTCTGTAATTTAATACTAAAAATACACTATTATAATATATACTCTAAAAGCCCGCTTAGAGCTTTATTTTGTTAACCTGAGAACATAAGTCACAAGATAAAGGGTTTTTACCCAGAGAAACAGGTCAGGTATTGATACAGGTGGACATGCAGTGTGGCAAGTGCACAGTTTCTATTTTCTTTCCCAGCCACATGAATAATAAGAAAGTAGGCATTATTATTTCAAGGGTGCAGTGCAAATGCATTCCAGAACTGAAGTGTAAAATGTCTCTAAAACACTGCTCTGACACTTCCTCAGCTAGTAACATATTTCTTTTTTTTTTCTTGGGGAGTTTAGTTTGTATATTTTAACAATCCCACTGGACCACGAAATGAAATCCCGCACCACCGAACATCTAACAGAAGAAATGTCTTTTTTATTTTGAAACAGAAGCCTGTTAAAGTGAAGCTACGAGCATATTCACAGTTGCATCATTAAAGTTGCAAATTTAAAAGTATATATTCAAATCCTCCTTCACTTCATCATAAACTACATCACTTTTTGTTTTGTATCATGAAATGAATTAATCCAATTGTAGCAACAATACTTAATCACTGTAAGTATATGAGAAACTCCAAATAGGTCACACAGATGATGTAGCCACCCACAGAAGTGACAATTCAACTGGGCAAGCCTGTCTTTTGGCCTACTGCAGCTGGGACTCGTGAAAATTCCATGATGTTTTAGATACTGTACATGCCTGAAGAGGTTTTCAACGGTAGAGTGAGAGTAGTTCTGGGATTGAAGGGCCCCAAAGTACTTAAACCTTACATGCATTTATGAGTCGCTTAAGTGTAACTACATAAGAGCAAACAGGAAGTGTTAGTATGAGGACAGTATTGTTATATAACAATGTTTCACAGGACAAAGAGACTGTTATTTATTATGTTTATATGCAAAATAGTTGTAAGGTCAATAAAGTCATTAAAGTGATCCTTGTATTCACGAAGATGTCCTCACCAGTTTTTCACTGTTTTTTTTTCTGCACACCCTTGTTTTAATGCTAGAACATTGCTATAAATATCAGATTAAAATAATTTGCATCAGTGCAGTGTAACTGTTACAGCAGACCTGTTGAATGTGTGCAGAAATGGCTTGAGAAGTCCATAAAAAAACCCTCATGCCCATACAGATTTGATAACAGAGCAGCTCTGGGTCCCTGCAGGAATCAGGAACACAAAGCTGTGAGTGTACAAAGATAAATGCTGGATGTGGGAAGAATTTATTTTATATCCCTCTGGAAGTGTTAGTGGACCTTAGCAGATAGATGTGGGCTTTTTAAAATGTCAATAACCCCACTCACTAAATGCGACTGTGACAGCTACAGTAGTTGGCCGTTTAAACTATTAGTGGGGTGTTGCTTTTGATACTAATGCAGATCACTGACATTTCTTTATGCGTTGTATTTTCATATTATTTTGTTGATTTGATGGCATTTTATCATATATATATATAGTATCATATTCTATGGTCTCATGTTATTAATGGCTCTGCATATTTTAATTTCTACAGATCAAAGTGCTTCTCTGTTCTGAATGTATAATTCAAATGTGACAGCAAAAAGAGGGCAGTCGGAGTCAAGGGTAAAGCAGGGAGCAGCAAAGATAAGAAAAACAGTGTGAGAATGGTAAAAAACAGCTTTCTGTCATCTTCAGTCTAAAAATCGATCTGTGGTAGGAAGCAAACAGCAGGAGAGATTGACTGAGGTGAAACCCCATCATCACAAGCCTGCTGACTCAAAAAATGTAATAAACTAAAAATAAAAAATCATAACTGCATTAAACGCGTTTTTTAGGTTCACAAAAACATCAAGACTGATCTTGTATCAAGGCAGAATGGGTTTAAGATTTTTTTATCCACTCAGCCTGAAGAGATTCAACAAATTTTAAGGCAGTCTGCACATTAGTTCAAGGAAATCTTGTGCAATGTTGACATTTTGACCTGTGGATGAAGCAAGAGGAACACTCAGTGTCCAATGTGGAAAATGATCATCCTGTGGGAGCACAGTTGTGCTCTTTAAACTCCCTCACAATTTGTCCATTCAGCTGTGACACTTATTTTCTAAAACTGGAAATCTCAGCTACAGCCACTGACAGAAAGTTCAGGAAGTTACAGAAAATATTAGCATAATTTCTTAAGTGTCCACTGATATCTAAACCAGCAGGAGAAAATTAATTCAACAAGTGTTGTAATATCTTGAGTTAGTCCAAATGTAGAATGTGCTCAACAGTTGCCGAACCCGCATCACTATAACACTACAATTCCCAGCATTCATGAGGCTTCTCATGTTCTCTCTCATCATCCTGTGCCAATGTAATCTTACTTATACATTTGTTTCATTTTTATATCTTTATCATATCTTTCTGACATCATACAGATGCAATCACTGGATAAAGTACAAGCCAATATATGTTGTTTGTATAAAACCTAAATTAACCTAAATTAGTGCATTTGAATAACTATGGGTTGGATATTAGTTACTACTAGCAAATTTATAAAACATTAACTGATGATGGGAGGTCAGGCAATCACAGATATCACATTATTTCCTGAGGACTGTGCTTGTTATTATATTTCACATTAAGTCGTTCAACAGTTGTATTACTTATTAAAAAACTTTCAATTATATAGTAGCAGTTTCTCCACATATTAGTTTTTTATTATTTTGTCTTGAGCAAGCAGACTGTAAAAACATGATATGTAAAACTGGTCATGTTAAAGAAGTGTAAATGGAAAAAAAAATTTACAATGAGATTATACTTTTACTCTCTGTCTTGGGCCAAGTAAATCACCTAAATGATACAGTGACATCCTTTTTCATTTTTTTATATTAACAATATATTCATCTCCACTATATCAGTGGCCTGTGGCTGTTGCACGGACAAACTATGATGCTCATTATTTTTAATTAGCCCCAGCTGCACAGTATCCACAGCTGTGTGCCAAATTTGCAATTCCAAGTGTTTGCGCTGCTGATAAATATGAACAATTACTACTGTCAAACTCATCAAAGTCTTGCAAGGCTTTCCTTCTCTGTGCTTCCTTCTAAGTTGACCTCCATCACAGAGAATGTGTGGTGACAGTTCATCAGAACTTGATTGCATGCTGTGGCACTTCAGATTTCTGATGGGCCTCTATGCATCTGCTTTATTTGTTCACTGTCTGTGGTGTTAAATTAAGGTGCAGGTTGTGTTACACACCTGTATGCACACCTGATGCACTCACACACATGTAGACTCATTACTCACTGTCTTGCACCCTCTCATTTGTCCCCCTCTATCTACCCTTTGTGACAAAATGATGCCTATCCGTCTCTGCCCAATCTGTGCTGCAAGGACACCAACTAAACAGCGAATGTAAATCAGCATCCAAACAAAATGACAAAATGTTGCATGTTGTGTGCAGATGTGCAGCAAGTATGGAATAAAGCTAGTGCAGATGTGAAGAGTGTCTTGAAAGGATTCACTGTCACTGAGACAGTCAATCTCAGGGGCCTGTACTCAATACGCGCATGTACAAACATTTTGAAACATGTTTTAATCATGTCTTCATGTTTATAAGTATGTAAACACATCTTGACTTTGTACAGTGCACTCTGTGACTGGGACTTGGCTAAATCCCACTGCTGGGAAGAGGGGGGTACCAGAAACAATTGCCACATAAGGAAGTAAGACAACCCTCCCACTGATTAGGAAGTCAAGCAAAGATGGATGGGATGGCAAACTCCAACATTCTCTGTCTGGATGGAAAGAAATCAAAGGTCAAGGTAATTTGAAAGACGAAAAACAACAAATGTCAGTTCTGGGAATTCATAAAAATGTCTTTTGTCCTTTTCACAGTCGCATATGAATGAAAACTTGGCAGGATTTTAAAGCTCTAAAAGCATAAATATCAGCGGAAGTAAGCTTCATTTAACATGCTGAACTAGTCCTCCCCTTTTCTTTTCCCTTCTCATTAAGATACCTACGAGGGTTGATTTTCTGTCACTGAATGTTTGACTGCATAAGAATTTTTAATGTGTTAAATAAGCAACTGTTGAAGCAATTGTACAGTATCAACAAAAAAAACCCAACTAGAAACATTAAGCCTCCCTCCAGCGTTGTCTGTCTTGATCGAACAGGTCACCACAGTCCACCTTGACATCTGGAGTACAGATGCGGCTCTTAGTTAAACTGTTTATATACATACGTTTTCCTAATAGCTACAGGTTGTTTGCTTTAGCAGCACTTTAAACCGCTGTGGCACTAACAACAAGCAGAGAACTTCTGAAACATTTCTACTACTGTTTAATAAGAGACGGAGTGTGAACACAGGAGGTGCATCAGTATGGGTGGGCAGCTGCAATTTGTTATAACTTAGGTTTTAATTTTGTTTTGAGTTTGAGATTAGGAACATGAACACAGTAGCATCCCTGCAGTAAAGTCTGCCAGTGTCAGACAATCTCACGCATGGTAAACAAGCCAGCAGTAGTTGACGTAAACCTCCTTTCTAATAAGAAGACCCAAAACATG
This sequence comes from Helostoma temminkii, assembly GCA_900302695.1. Taxonomy (NCBI): domain Eukaryota; kingdom Metazoa; phylum Chordata; class Actinopteri; order Anabantiformes; family Helostomatidae; genus Helostoma; species Helostoma temminkii. The sequence goes on along the minus strand of OMLM01006809.1, from coordinate 37,820 downwards.
TGCACACCATTTGACTGAAGACAGAAAAAAAACTGCAGCAAGTACACAAGGTCAAAGTAGAATCATGATGTCTGTATGAAAGCTGCATTACAAGAACTGGGCGGTGGACACCATGGCCGAGATCTGTACCAGATGGATATACCATCACAATGATGTGTAACGAGTAAACAGTGTGTTTATTTTGTTTTATGGTTATAGTGTACAAAAGAAGAGAGTGTGACCATTAAGACAAATCACCGCACAGAAGAGCACTGCTTTGTGGGGCTTAGTAAATTGTGATGGTTGTTTGGGTCATGGTTTATTTACTATTCCTAAACAAATGTATAGTTGCAGCCTGCGTCATCATCTGACTGCTCATTTTTCTAGCTGTGTCTCTGTACAGTCTCTGTATAATATGTCCAGTCTCTGCACCTTTTGTCATTTTATATTTAATATTTGATTACAGTGGCCCTTTTCAATGGATCGGGAACAAAATGATTGCAAGCTTCCTATTGACTGGCGTACTGAGTGAGTAGAAAGTGTTAAAAACTCTCGGGCATTGTTCACAAGTATCTTCGTGAGTTCTGACCAGGTGCTTTTTGTGTCTGATTATGCTTTTCAAAAAGACAGAACATGTCTGTGCTAATCATCTGCCACTGTTTTCGATTGTGTTCAAAGACTTACAGCATTACCCGACATGTAGAAGCTTGATTGTACTCACTGGATTTCTTTATTGACGTTTCTGCTCCACACAAACCACAAACTCAGTATGCATCTTAAAGGTGTAATAGCAATACGTTCACACTTATATTCAGATGTTTAAACCTTTATAATTAGACTGTAATTATATGTAATGAACATCATAAATATATCTTATGAATCACTCATGAATCGTGTGCCTACATTCATTTGGAGCGCTGCCCAATCCCACATTATGCTGCTTATATTCGTCTCATCTGGTGATGAGACAGTCTCATCAGACTGGATCTCATTTGGGGTTACAGCACGTATGCAGCTAATTAAAGTTTTACTTTTGGCTTGTTGCACTGCATGAACTTTTACAGGTTTGTTTTAATCTGTTTGCATCTGTAATTTTTAATCTTTCAGCGCTGAAATAGTAACACTAACCACTTTGGAATAGCTCTTTTTTTTCAAAGCCATAATGGCCTAAAAATATATTGTAAATTAACATATTGTGTACTATATGCCCATTTTATAAGTGCATCAAAATGGATACGCACAACTGAGTCATTTTGTCATGTTATAAATTGTGATGCATGCAAATTCAAACAACTCAAAAAAGGAGAAAATCTGCTGCAGTGAAGGAGACAGCTTTCTACCAGCACTGTAGAATATCTGTTATTCAAACAACACATTATCAGACAGAAAGGAAAAACAAAGAAGACCAGTGAAAACTATCATCCATCAGGATATTAGTCTGCAGCAGAACAGAACAAGGGAGTGACAGATGTAGATAAAGAAATGTAGGAAATTACACAGAGTCAATCTTACATTACTGAGGTTTGTTGTCATGACAGGTTAAAAAATACCTTCTTTTGAAAAGCTTGGAGCTGCTGTCAGAACACTTAAGTATCTCACAACTCTCCCACATTCCTATTTGTTAAAGAATCCTTTTCCAGTTGTGGTGGACCCCCACAGCCCAGTGTAAACAATCCAATATGGTACAACTCTGACTCTCGCTCTCTACTCTCATACTTTTAGCATTACATAAGCCTTTTGAACATCAACCCTTGCCAAAAGAAGCATGGCTTGGACAAATCAGCAGCTCTGGACATTTGTTCCACAAACTTGGGGAGCAACCTAAAACCTTCCTGTCCAGCAGACCAGACATACTGCAGGGTTAGGTGAAGCAGCCTTAATGAAGGTTTGGCTTAGGTGTGTGCAGAGTTACGGTGTGTAAACAGATGCTACAACTTACAAAGAGCCGCTACATCTATCTCATTCAGCTCCTTTTCTTGAGTTAACAGTAAAACTGAACCTCGAGTGGTTTAATTCCTGCACTGGGAGCTCACAGATGCAGGTCTGCCAAAAGGTTATCCGCCCACCTGACCTCCACACTGCACTTCGAGGGGAGCTCTAGTGCTTTTAATAAACTAGCATGTGGAAGGAAAATGAACCAAATGTCAAAACGAAACCGTGAGAGCACAAACATCTTACATAGACAGATCTTAGTCTAGATGCTGAACCAAACCGCAGGCAATGAGCTGGAAAAACACACAAGTGACCTTATGAGTTGTTTCCTGACATAAATAAGAGTAATCATTTCGGCACAGCAGAAAGAATTAGGGGAATCTCTGAAACAGTCAAATGTGGACACAGAAAGCTCTGATCAGTTATGTTAGAATAAGCAGAATAATAATTATAAGAGTTCGGGAGCCTGTGTGCAAATGTTTACAACAGCTTATCTCTGTTTCATAACACAGTCCCATTTAGGGTTCAGAAAGATTTTTTACCCCTCAAGAGACATGACACTGAAATATTTTACAGCTGTTCAGTAAGGAAGAAAATATGTAACCAGAAGGATGTTAAGTCGCTCTGGAGGACTTATTTTTTGTTATTATTAAACTGTTTAAGCAGGATGTCTGTAAAACATCTATTTCCTCATGCTTCTATTACAGAAAGGTTGTTGCTGCATGTGCAAACCATCTAGTCATAGACAGAGCTGCTCTATCAGTTTGTCTGACAACTGAATACCGCATCGTTTCCTTTGGCGTTGATGACAGAAATCGATAAGAATATGAATTTACTGCAAAAAAATGTTAGTATTAGAAGAATGAACTTAAATGGCTGAACAGAGCACTGTTTCGAAATCATGTAGAATTACACGAGAGATCTAACAATAACCAGTTTTGTGAAGAAAAGATACTCACACTGGAGTTGAGTGGGTTTATTCCAGGTGCCTTATGTGCAGTCGCTCACGAAGCAGAACCATGTGACGGGCATCTGTGTTAAAGGTTGAGTGACTTAAATGATCAGTGATTGTATCCCAAGCACGAATGTTGTTCATTTTGACAAACGCCGTCTGGGATTTGTCCTAAAACTGCTGGACTTGTCTCAGTCAGAGTCTGCATCTCACTGAGCTTTCGTGCGCGCAGCAGAGAGTGACGAGGAGCGAGGGGAGGTGCGCAGGAGGATCAACACGGGAAACACCAGCGGCAGAACCAAACCTTCACCTCAGTGGCGAAATGCTTTTATTGGTTTAGGGGTTCGTCGATGTGAGGACTTGTGTGTCACTGTAAAAGCTCATCTGCAGGTGATTTCCTCTGCAGTAACGGTCTCTGTGTGTGGAGTGAAATAAAAACAAGCCTCGCTTAACTTGAATGAAGTCAAAAATGAACCAAACCATCTGAATTTCCTCCATCAAAACCTTAGTGCTGTGGTTAGGATCATCAACGTTAATATTACACCAAGATAACTAGTTTTTAAATTATGATTTCGTTTATTAAGCTTTCCAAACCTTCCTGGCTCTGTGTGAAGAAGTAATTGCCTCCTAAGCCTAATAACTGGTTGTGCCACCCTTGGCGGCAACAACTGCAATCAAGCGTTTGCGATAACTCTCAATAGAGTCTGTGGAGGGATTTTATCCCACTCTTCCCTGCAGAATAGTTTTAATTCAGCCACATTGGAGCTTTTTTGAGTATGAACGGTTTAAGGTCATGCCACAGCATCTTCAGAGGTGGATTTGCTGCTGTGTTTCGGATCATTGTCCTGCTGCACAGCCAAAGTGTGCTTGGGCTTGGGGTCACAAACTGATGCCAGACATTCTCCTTCAGGATTTTCTGGTGGAGCGCAGAATTCATGGTTCCTCAATTATGGTAAGTCGTCCGAGTCCTAAAGCTGCAAAGCAGCCCCAGACCATCACACTACCACCACCATGCTTGACTGTTGATATGATATTATTTGGCCAAACATCTTGGGGATAATCAGGATGTTTTATGACAAATGTGACATGAGCCTTTGTGTTCTTTTTGGTCAGCAGTGGCTTTCACCTTGGAACTCTCCCATGGATGCCATTTTGCCCAGTCTCTTTCTTTTTCTTGAATCATGAACACTGACCTTAACCGAGGCAGGTGAGTCCTACAGTTCTTCTTCAGATCAGATGTTGTTCTGGGTTCTTTTACGACCTCCTGGATGAGTCGTTGTTGTGTTCTTAGAATAAGTTTGGCCACTCCTGCGAAGGTTCAGGACTGTTCCAGGTTTTCTCCATTTGTGGATTATTAAGCCTCAGAAATGGCATTGTAATCCTTTCCAGACTGATATGTGTCAATTTCTTTGATTCTTTAGATTGTGGCATAATGTAACTTTATCAGATGTCTCCACATGCTTATGTGATATTGCTTTTTCACATACGGACATGCAGGTTTGGCTCATTTTTGAGTTTATTGAGGTGATTGACCATAAAGTGAGCCTTTATTATTTTTTCACAGCAATGTACATTTTATGCATTAATTATATTGCTTTTGTTGCAACTTGCCTTTGATGCACAGTGCTCTAGTGCCCTCATAAAGTTTCAACACACACCCAGTGCTGTAAATAGTTCATATTATTTAATTTGGCTGTTTCGCAGGGGTTTTTAATCTCATGTACAGACTACATTCTTTGAAGGCACAGGAGCACTCGTGCTTTGAAGCAATCCCCACATTAATATTTAACCTCAGTTTTATGCTCACTACTTGTTCATTTTGAAACAAAGATGAAAAGGAATTTCAGCAAAACAGGTATCAGAACAACTGTTCTTACAGCAGCCAAAAGCAATTGGTTTTATTAATCCAAGTTGTGCAATGAGGGGTATTTTTTGGTTATGTAATAGTCGTGTTGCTGTATTTATCTACATTGTATCTAATTGTTACAAGAACAGCAAGATGATTAGCACTGATTTTTAATGGTCTTTTTTATAAACTAATGCATTACATATCTTTTCAATAGTTGACATGACTCATTGAGAGTGGGAGTCATCTGGCTCTTTCCCTGACCAAATATTTATCCAGTTAAGTTGTCATATTCCTCAGATTTCTGTTGAAGTCATCCAGCCAGAAATATCCAGAATGACCGAGCAATTACAGTTTCTGCGTACATTTTGGTGTACTAAATATCCCAGAGCCTGCTTCGTCTAATTTTATCTGAAATGCATTTTATTCAGAAATCTAAATCAAACATGTTGATTGCCAATAATCACAATAATAATACTATTAGGATTATTTCAAAGATGCATTGCTTTTATGTGCAAGTGCCAAATTAACTTAAATGAATCATTTACAGCAAAGGGTGTACATATTCTTTCATTTACATCTGCCTTGGTTTCCTTCTGTGTTATTTACAAAAACCACAGTAGCACAAACATATGTTTATTGAGGCTACTCAAAGAACAGCCGGTTAGGTTAGGAGTAAGAGTTCTTAACGGAACAGATGATCAACAATATCAGGTGTTTTTCTACTGGGACATAATCACTGTATTATTTTTTATCACATTTATTTTATATCACATGAATGAGTTTGACACCGAGAAAAACTATCACGATGAAATGAAATCCTTTCAGCCGATTGGATTTCATGAGATAGAGACTTCTAAAGCCACTCCTCCGTTTCCTCCTCTTGATGGAAAGAAAACTAATTCTGTTGTCGAGACCTGACTCCCTCGCCATCCCTCATGACATCTGTTTCTTGTAGGGAATAAACAGAGAAAATGATCGGAGAGAAGTGAAATGTCAAGGGCTGCCACGATGTTCATCTTTGGAGCTCCCGCCAGTTGCAGCTTTAAAGAGGTGAGATGGTTCATTTCTGACAAGTGAAAGCGCCTGCCCTGGGAAACTGATGCTGCTCTATGAAGATAAAGGCTCATTTGAATAAACTGCCTCCCCTTCAAAGCATATCCATATGCATGAGACTCCAAGCCTAATTGCTGTTAATTCCTGTTAAAGTGATTGCGATTTATTCACATCTCACAGAAGTGCACAAGCTGTGTGAATGAACGACTAACATGCAGACTTTCCCTAAGAATCTGTTTTAATGAGTTTGAATACATCAGATTTGGCATTTGTTACCATATTTACTCATATTCAAACACACAGTTCCAAGATATTATGCGATGGCATAGATGTTCCATGGGTTTACTTTGGAACCAGACTGAATCATTTGAAAACTACTGAATAGATTCCCATGGAAGATATAGACACAGATATAGATATAGATAAAGACACTCATGTTCCTGAATAAAGTGGTATAACATTTGTGATCATACGTCTTTTCCTCTTATGAGGTAGACATTCAAATTTAAACAATAATGACTTCCACTTAATTTGTGCTTAGTACAGATTAGTAACTGTTACTATGTTAACATGCGTACGCATGAACATCGTAAGTCTACAGTGTGCCTGATATACACACTTATATAATGGAAGGAAGGTGAGTTACAGCAACAGGACTTCTGTTGAAATCCAGTTGTCATGACTCAACTTTCAGATTCACTCTTGATAGCTCTCATAGTGTAATTTTCACCTGCAGCAGACAGCTTTTTTTCATAAAAACACTCCTATGCACACTACCTGCTTGAGTATTTTGCAGCTAAGGAGCCATATTTTCCTGTAGAAATTGGTAGGGACCAAAAGCAAGCTACTTTTATTTTATTATTTGTTGTCTTATTCCCTACTCCTCAGCACTATGGAATTACATCATGAACAAAAACACAGACTTCATCTGTCCTCTCTGGAAAGACGATACTTTCTTTAAAGGCCTATTGATTAAGTGTCTGTGATTAAGTGTTTTATTTTAGAGATACTTTAAGGAAAGTTTCATCACTACCTCAACCCTAAACCATTCAGATTTCAGCTTTTTACTATCTAGCACAGAGACAACATGACAACTTTTGCTATACTGTACAAAGACGACTGGATTTCATCAGTAAACAGAGGCTTGTGTCTATTACGGTCATTGCAGAATCTGCGCATGAAACTTAAGAGGCCAACAAACTGTTGCATCTCATTTCCAAGCAGCAACAGAGTTCATTAAACTGCCATTAATTCACACAGCAGCCACTGCAGGATAATGTCCTCTATAATGTTCTTGTTGGAGCTGTGTGTGTGTGTATGTGTGTGTGTGTGTGTGTGTGTGTGTGTGTGAGTGTCAGGACATGCTCTTTCACAGCACTGTGGTCTTTGAGTTTGAGACAGAGTGTAATTAACAGTGTTCTGTATCCTCTGTGTTATTAGCACAGCTGACCTTTAAAGCATCAGATCAGTGAAATAACACATCTGGTTAAGCTTCAGTGTTTGGAGAGAGGAGATATGATTAGAATATTAAACGGAGATCGTCAGTGAGAACATGTTTATTATTATTGCAGGATGATTGTTGCATTGTTACCACTAGAGTCTACATTATTATTATTTATGAGTCTACATTGGTACCCCCATTTTTCTTAAGATTTTTTTATTTTCTTTTTTTTCAATCAATCACTCTAGCAATGGTTTTGAAAAAGCGGTATTTGACCTTCTCTGGAAACATCATTCCTGCCAAGCCACTTAAAAAGTTCAGAGACTCAGAGACCAGCTGATGTGTTTTTGTGGTCAAACCTTCCCCTTTTTACCTTCCTGTTGGTTGAAACATTTGTCTGTGGATTACAGCAAGTCATTTTGTACCCATACAGCTCCTCAAGTGTCTACTGATGTGGTAGAGCCACACAAATCCCACGTCAGCCTAGGGCACTCTCAGTGCACCTTCACAGTGGATAATGAGCAGCCTGAACAGGCTGATGAGTCAGGTTATGTCTGTGTTTTGATGGTGCTCTTAATGCTGATATATGGCATCATAGCATCATTGCTAAAAGCAAATCCAATGGTGGTCTAAGACGTTAGCACAGTACTGGGTTAGAGGCCTCTTTTGAAACTTAAACAAAAGCAGTTTGAAGAGAGAGAAGTTATAAGCCAACCATCACAGAACTGAGAGGGCCGCTCCACACTGGTTAAAAATTAAATCTACGATTGACTCAGAAACCTCTCTACCAGAGAAACATTATAACTAAAGTTAACTAATAACTAATAACTCGATGATGTAAACTGAATTTAAAAAATCTTCAATTTACCTAACATCTTAGAACACACTCCTGCAATGAAAGGATGTTTCTGGACTAGAAAGAGAGGGAACTGTGTAAAAAGTGTGTTTAAAAAGAACAGCCTCCTTCTAGAGTGCTGACGGGAAAACTCTTGGGCAGGTCGATTGGGGAATCTGGAATCCCCTCAATTTAGTCATGATTACACTCATTCAGTAAAGCATAAAACCTTTTCCTTGGAAAATCAGTTTTTGCCAGCAGTCTTGTAATTACATCAGTGTGTCTGCTTTGGCCTGTGCACTAAGATTAAATGCATGAAGTGAAACGGGAAAAAAATGGACAAGGCAAACTTTATCTGCGTTGCCTGTCAGAGACTTATCCAAGACACATTGAAGGCCATCTTAGGATATTTCCCCTGAAGTGAGATTAGAGTTTCACTCTGTCATAAATGCTCTTGTGTGGCTCAGTCAGGTTGCTTTAATTGTTTTGTCACTTTGGATTTTCTGCACCACACTTATACAAGGCATTTCTGTACAGAAACTGCTTTGTCAAAACCACATTGTTTATGAAAGAAGGAACAGATCAGTGAAGACGGAATGAGGCAAAATATCGATTTTCGCTGAAAATCTGAACACATCTGCTTCAGACAAATGCAAGCGAAAAAGTCATAACAGAATTGTTCACTCAATTAGGAAACTTTGATTTAATTTTAAGTGAAGAAGAGAGAAACCTTAACAAATCACATTTTCCTAATGCCTGTTAACAGCTGGAGAAGACAGCTGAACGATGACAGACTGCAGGCAAACAGAAGGAAAAGTAGGGATTCATTCTCTTTCTTTCACACACAGCATATCTGCCTGATGTCTCTGCAATTCTTGTTTTTAGCTTTGAGGATTTAAACAGAATTTCACTGAAGGAGACATCTGGTGTTGCAATCATAACATAGATGTATGCGTGCAGCTTAAAACCACAGTGCAAACATATTCAACAAGTCTTGTTCCTGGTAATGATGTTGTTTACATTTTCATGACTTCCACTTCCTGTCATTGACCCGGAGGATGAGCTGGTACAGTACGACTCGTGTCTGAATTCCCAAACTGCCAAATGCCTCCCCCCACACCTCAACCTGGCTTTTACTTTCAACAGCTGATTAAAAGAAATTACAAGTTGGCTTCTTCTGCCAAATGACTGCCTCCTGGTACTGGAGAAGTTTTATCTGCTGCTGCCTTGGCTCAGGTCTCTGCTGTGCTGTTAGAGGCAAATACAAAGCAAATAGCAAGAGAGATGTCAAGCAAAATCCTAACCAGGCAGAATCTGCACAGTATCAGGGTCGGCTTTTGCTTTAACATCATTCTCTTTTTCATGGCCTACATGTTCCTCAAAGCAAGGAAGTTATGTTCTCAATAGACTAACAGATATTCGTAAAACAATTCCACCATACTAACCTTGATTCATAAAGCTTTTTTAAATTAAATTTACAAGAGCTAGAGCTTACAGAGAACTCCCTGCAGTAAAATGTGAATACTAAATACCTCTAGCTGTCTTTATCAGTGCACTTTCACAGTGATTGGTAAGGTTTATATTGAAATCAAACGCCTTATTCCAATATTACAGATAATTAACTCTTTTAAACTTTTAATACCTGCACAATCTGTTCTGCCCCATATACTGTAGAATTAGCGTGTGTGGGTGCAAATATCAAAACAGTTGCCACTATGGGTTAGAAATTATTCTCACTACAACCATGAAAGCTGTTCTGGGTGTGGATAAATTCAGATATTAATGTATTGTATATAAAAAATCAATCTAGCAGATTTCTCAGAGTTGATTTTGCTCATTTATCTCATTGTTAAGGTCATGATGACAAATGAGCTGTTTTCAATGTTGTGTAATAATGAGTGTAATTCATCAGCAAAGGAAGACTGTGATTGACTGTGTTTAGTGAACTTTCACACTTTGTTTAAATGTAGTTGGACATGCTGTTCCCTGATTAAATATTATGTTGTACAGAATGTTATGTAATTTACTGAGGACCATTATAGATAAAGCAGATATAATCGGTGTTTATGCAAACACTGGACACGCATATGATTACATGACCACTTGTTTGTGAAGAAGGAAGTGTTATGATCTGGCAGATCATATCAGCTCTAAGATTATTTTTTCTGCATGTTGTTGTAGACATTATGACCCAGACTGTTACTGTTTTGTTTCACTTTCTCCACTCTAACCAGTAACATTTCCA
>OMLM01006809.1:16709-27514 GCA_900302695.1 Helostoma temminkii | reverse complement strand
GTTTTAAGTAAAAAAAAAAAACAACACACGCTACATGGCCAAAATGACTGACTAGCTGGGAAAGATAGTGAAGCATTTAGCAGCCTAAGACCCAAATAATTTGCTCCGGGCTTGGTAAAGCATAAAAAGTCAATAGACTCATCAAAGTTGATTAAGAGGACACAGGAATTGAAATGAATGATAGTGTTGTTCTGTATCTGCTGCTCACAAGTTGTTCTTAAGGTGTTAATGTGTCAGTGTTAATGCAAGATGTTCAAGATGTTTTAGATATTAAATTCTAGTTAAATTAAAACAACTAATAAAACTAATAAATCAGCATGAAATCTTTAGTTTCCTTGATCATAAGAAAAACTTAAAATACACAAAAATCTATGTGTTTATGTAATGAATATAGGAAAAAACAAGAAAATGGCTTCTTTCTGTGTTCACCTTGGTGTTCAGTCAAATAGCTGTATTCTTATAAAATGCCTCTGCTGTGTTTCTACCTGGAACCCTCCTTCTTTCATTCTGTATCTCTTTCCACCCCCTACCACACCACCCACACTTCCCATCTGACCTGTGAGCCTCAGCCAAAAAGACTGTGTTCCCTGTGGACCACCACAGTAGAATATAGCACACACACACACACACACGCACGCACACACACACACACACACACACACACACACACACACACATGAACACACACACACATGAACACACACACACACACACACAGGGACAAAAGTGCTTTTAGTATTAAAGTCTGACCTTGTCCCTGAGCATTCTCCAGCATGAATTTTAAACATGCAGCGTCTTGACCCCCCTCGGTGACCCCCCTCTGATACCTTGCAAAATTATTCATCACACTGTCATATGATGTTTGCCTCCAGCCTAAATACGAGATGGGTTCCATATGCCGGATTTCCCAGAGTATTGATCAAAACTGTCAAATTCTTCAGCTGCATGCCAGACTTTGTTGAAATGAAAAATATCACTGGACTAACGGGGGGGGGGTACATTCAAATGCACCGGTCAAAACAAATCAAATCTACAAGAAGGGACAAAAAATGTATTAATAAGAGTTGTGCATGTTTGTGAGCATGTTATTCATATGCTGTTTTAAAACTGAAATTGCAGCTACACAAACACCAAGACCTTAGTGACAGGTTGACATTGGCCAGGTTTTGACAGCGGCGAGAAACTTCCATCTAACTGAAGGATGCTTGTCAGCCCTCTAACTGTCAAATTGATTCCTGGAGAAAATTGCCTACCAGCCATTCTCAGTTTGGTCCATTCTTCCAGCTGCACACTCGCTGTCTGCAGATATAGACAGAAGCCTCTTATTCAGGCAGAGTGTTGTACATCAAAGTAGTGAAAGCACAACACACCCTTGAAGGATGTCAGTGACACTAATAACACTTAGTTAAGTCCTCCGCAGCACGACTGCACTGATCATCCCAGCCGCCTATAGCTGTTGAACCAAATCTTTCTTTTGTCTGTCCAGTTGTGCGGCTGGCTTCTCTCAGCTCAGTCCATGAAATGCTACATCAATTATGCACACCTGCTGCGTGTCAGTACAAATGGATGTCAATGAAGAGAAACTGAAATGTGAATCAATTAGTCCAATGCTGTACTGAACTGGAGGTCTAAAATCACAGGGTTGGTCTAATTCTCTAACTTCTCTATCTAAAGCTCATATATACCTGCATACCCACCAGAAAATGCTCCTCTACCACGTTTACATTTCTCCCACAAATACTGTATTAAAATCACACAGTGTTACCAAGTCAGGAACCGACCTGATGGACAATAAATTTAACTATGAAAAACACTTCCCAAAATAAATGTAATTCATAAAACATGAGTAAAACTACAGCTAATACAGATCATCTCTGCTGATCATAATCTACTTCGTGCATACAAACTGAGCTTATGGGAAAGCTATGAAATGCTGACACTCTGTGGTTGTAGTATGCAAGTGAAATCAGTAGAAGTAATGTGCGCACAGTATATTGTCAGTCTCACTATGCATAAGCTGTGGTTAAGGACAATATAACATTTTTAATAACCTTTATATATCAATTACGTCATTATTAGGAACAACATTTGGGTTGCCAGGTTGTGTAAAATCATCCTCCAGCATGGCATTTAGTATGTCTGCAGTTATAAATGTTAGTAAGTCTTTAATAAAAGGTGTTTCTCAAAAAATATAATTTCCTCTTGTCTGCACTTGTAAGAGTTCATATCTGTATCATATCATAAGTATTAATGTTATGGATGACATATAGTTCGTTTTGTGTTTGTATTTCCAGTCATCACTTTAGATTGAAACTGTGTCCTTTGTCTTGTTTATTTGTTTGTGTTCTTGAAAAAGATGTGGAAAGATTTATGTGTGTGTTGTTTTTTGACAAAACAAGACCAAACAAACCAATACTTTTTTTAAGTAAATGTGGATTGTCCTTCATAGCTTTTATAAATAGGTAGGTGGCTGAATAGTAAATGTTTCTAGCGAATCTAAGAGCAGAATTCCCTCTATTAAATATTAACTATCAGTGTTTGTAACCAGATAAGTGTAGTACAAGTACAATGTATTTCTTAGTAGCTGTAACGTCTCACACAACGACTTTAGTGATTTGTAGTTGTTTTATGTTATGGATCATCCATGAAAGCTATAGTGTTCAAATAGAAAATCAGTGACAATATAGTAAAACACAATTGGAATAATAAGCAATATGCCTTCATAAGACAGGCTAGAACTGTTGACAAATAACTTTACACACATATATAACAATATATGTGTATTAATGTATAATACACATGTATAATGTGCTTTCAGAACCTTGAGCTTAAAATTAAGTGTGACTTTAATGAGTAAAACAACCAGTCCAAGAAGCCCACAGGAGAAGAATGTTAATTACTTAAAAATGGTTTATAAATTTCTAGATTTTACATGAAGAAAACTGTTAGTTATAGTTTATGGTCCTGTTTAAAATTGCCTCTTGCTATGGTGCTGGTACCCATACAGTCCATAATATTTTTGCATTATTATTTTGATTCAAACATTAACTTAGACCTATGCTTTTTAGTTTAATTGGTAAAGCTGCTGTATATAAACAGTATTGGTGTACGGTGGATAAATGAAATTGCTTGAAAATGTAGTTGAATATATGTATTTAGTTAGTTCCCACTATTGTACTATAATTGGATATACGTTGTATAAGTCATATTTGGTGCTGTTCTAAAGTTGATTTAATGTGACAATGTCATTGTTCACATTTAAATATTTGACTTAGTCAGAAGCATCAGTCTCAGGTCAAACAGTGATTGATTTTAAAGTTCGGCCTTGTTGCCCAGAGGATGGCAGTGATTTCCTCAGCGCCTCAACAAGGACATAATCTTCCACTATTACCAATTCCTAATTAATGTTAGGGGGGTGCAATTCATTCTCATTTGATATGTTTTCATTGTGTAATACACAAACCACACACAGATGTTTTATGATTTTTTAATTAAATTACACTGATAATGTTGTAAAAATGGCAACAGACACGAGAGGTAGAAACACAGCTGTGGATCGGATGTTTGCAATATGCCAGAGTGTGAAATGTAATATACACTGATGCAGACAATGCCACTGTATGATCTGTCCAACACACAGTGTGTTGTTTCAGCCGGCACAATGGCACACAACCTGTGCAAAGTGGTGCAGCCTTTTAATAGAAGTATGAGGAACACCGGAAATGTTTGAACGTGTTGTGCTCAGTCAATAACCCATTTGTTTTGTCATAAGGTCCATGCCTAAAGATTAAAGAGGATCAACAGCCAACCTGGAGTTTGGTGAGTTTTAAACTCCTTTCGAGGTATTCCAGTAGAGACAAACAGAACAAGACAAAAGCTCTAATAAACGCATCCCGCAGTCTGCAGCCCATGATATTACATGAATGCAACAGTTACAGTGATTTGGGGAAGTAAAGGTGCAGCTGAGGATAGCTGTTTTGTCCACTTAAAGATTTTCCCTAAAGGTATCACCAGCTGCAACAAGTCAGTCTTGGTTTCTTTCATATATGTGGATTAAAATAAGTCGGCTGCACGAATCCACTGGACATGAAGGGATGCAGGAGCCCTCCAGTGGTTGGAAGTGGAACAGCACCCGCCGTGTGGAAGATCACGTTCCCAGAGCTGAAGTTGGGGAAGGTTTGGTGGAAGCTGGCGGCGCTTGACCCACAGCTGGTCGGATTTGGGCTAACGTTGACCAAGGAGTTAGAGCCGGGCTGCAAGGGGTTGTCTGCCCCGGGGTTCTGCTTTTTCCACTTGGTCCTCCTGTTCTGGAACCAAATTTTTACCTGGGTTTCGGTCAGACTTAAAGACAATGCCAGGTTTAGTCTCTCGCACACAGACAGGTACCGAGTTGCACGGAACTTGTTCTCCAGAGCCACTAGTTGCTCGTATGTGAACGCTGTTCTGGCGCGTCGCGGTTTGGCGCAGGCCTGGTCCGGACGCCGCCTCTTGTGCGTTGAAGAGTCCTGCGTTGTAGCCGGTGTCTCTCCATCTTCCTGGTCCCCGGAGAGACAGGGCTCTGTGTCAACCGACTGGGAGAGCAGGAGGGAGTCAGCATGCCTTGAAGCTACAGAGCCTTCATCTCCTCTCTCTTCCTCTGTAAATAAATAAGAAGCGTTAGCTCACATCTACATTTTACATTTACAGTAATGTAGCAGATGTTGTAGTTGTTGGGTGCTTTAATATACATTGTCTATTCGTATTGAGGTGGAAAGAGCAAACAGCCTATATTAACGACTCAACTAGTGATTCCTGAGAGTCTGACTTTTCAAAATGAACACTAAACTTGTTTTTATATGACGTATGTTAATATATTTCCTAATACGTGCTAAGACACAGACACTTTAGGTGTCTCATTTGGAGACACCCTCCCTAAATGGGCTTAACTGACCGTGGTGCTGAAAGGACAGATCCTGACAAGACGTCAGGAGATATCAAATCTGAAGGCCCAGAACTGTTTAAGAAATGTATCGTCACTGTGCAAGGATGTTTTCTTTGTCCTCTTCGAACTGCAGTTTAAATACCAACCACAGGCCTAAAGTTGACATCTGGAAAGTATTTGATTAGTATCCTGAAATCGTTTGAGTGGAACGGAGCGTGGATTCAGAGGAGGGGGAGACTTGGTCACTAATCCTTAAATAATTTATAAACCACACAGCGCCTCAAATGTCATGTTGCGGAAAGAAATCCCGTCTAAATCCAGCTCCGCCACCTCAGCCGTGACGTGCTAATGGAGTTTCATATTTGCGGGTGGATCGATAAATGTCATCTATTTAAAGGGAAGTTTTAATCGAACGATATTTGGGATCAGACATGGATGGGGTGTGAAGTTTGTACCTGCAAGGTGCTGGAGGGAGATATGCAGGATGCAGTAATGGGATATCGATCAAAGCGCGCAGAGGCGTCCTCAATGGGACGATTTAAACAATTATCTAGCCCGCCTGTCCCAATGCCAATCACACGCTGGGGCTCTGGGAGCAAGCCTTTGTGACTTCTTTGAAAGGAAACCCAGCCTTGGAATTTAAGGGAAGGTCATACAGAGATGACAATATATTTGACAGAAAGAAAAACGCTTTATTTGATGATGTGCAGGCCTACAGAAAAAGTTTAATTGTAAGATTATATTATTTTGTTGTGCTCTTAATTTACACCGGTAAGATATGCCGCATATGAAGATAATTGTAGACGTTTTATACGAATAGCATATGCAACAAAAATAAAAGCAATACAGCTATTACGGGCTGACGTTTAATCTGTGGGTTGAGTAATAATTCCAAAATATGTTTTCTTTACCTGCTTTTGTGCGCTCAACTGTTAAGTCTTCTTCTGCAGTGCTGTCCGTCTCCAAACTTGTTCCCTCTGCGTTTGGCGCATGAAACTTCTCCTTGGCGATGGAAAGTTCATTCACCTTTTTGCTGTTGAATTTGTTCGGATCCAGTATATCAATTATAGAAAAAGAAATTTTGTGATTGGACGTCATTGTCACTCCACAGTCCTTTGGGTCCAGCATGTTTTACACAGAAATAGCTTTAAAGGCGTGCGTAATTACGCGCGAGAAGAGAAACTTTTCATACTTTTCCCGACTTCTTGTCCTGAAGCGTCATCAAACTGAACGAGTAGCGATGATCCCTCGGAGTGTGGGCTCCTGTGCTACTGTCTGTCAGCCTTGCAGCGTGAATGAAATGACCGGAGCGCGGTCTTTAAAGCGTCTGTCCCCCAGTCTCTCAGCCAGACACGTGATACAAACACTATTAGTGTTTCACACGGCCACCTAATGGGCTCAAAGCGTTCGTCAATAATCACCCATATCATTAAATTCAATAATCCACGACGTGAAAGTAAATTGGGCACAGATGGCACTTGATCCATATCAGAGATCGCCCTGTCACCCCAAATTGAACTGTTAATGTCGAGAGGGGCGTTTAGTGTCCCCTGAGTAGCAGATAAAACTTTCTATTAATTCTCATAAACTACCAGCTATGAACAGAAACGATAAAAGCATCAGGATTCCTGTCCGCACAATTCATGCCTTTTGTGTCAAAATGTAAAACGTTACCACATTTTATAGTAGTAATAATAATATCCATTCGTAATCTCTTACACTTTAGATTAAATTGAGTTTAACAGGATTTTTTTACAGTCATCAAATACTAATGATTATAGTCTTTCCTATAATCTGTTCTGCTTACACAAAATTGCAAGTAACTTCTGCAATTCATTTTACACATTTGTCTTAATATTCCCAGTATAACATTGCAGTACACTACAGCATCTTTCATACTATCAAATGGCAGAAACTATTGTTCGGAATAACCAGGTTTGTTGTTTTTATTTTTTATTTCTAAATGATTTGTAGCTCCTTTGCTTTGCTCCTTACTGTGGTAATAATCTACCACATGACAGTTCAATTCTACTTTCTTGTTAAAGAAACTAAATAAGGAGATGTGTTTTGGACATACTAAAAGGATCCATGATGACTTATTATTGTAGGTGGCCCTTTAAAGTGCCCAGAGCTAAACTGTGGCTGATTGTTTTCTCACCTAAGGCAATAGATTTATATTCAGGATCAATTGGCTCCCTGGTCTTTACTATTAGTATTCAATATAAAGTGACATAGGGGTGTTTAAAGCTTGATGCTTGGTGATGGCTAAAATGGTGAAACCAGCACAGGATCGATATTCTCAGCAGGTGTCCAATACAGATAAAACCTGATGGCTTCAGACAGTCATTTCGGATACTCGAAGGCCAAACCAGGAACAGCGCAGCAGGGCTTGTTTGAAGCTTCCTTTAACTTTTTCGGTCCTTGACCACAATGACCACGGTTCTTTACAATTTACAATAAAGCTTTTCCTATCGTTTTAAATGAGTAATTTGTGTATTCAGATTGGTCTTAAAATATACTTTTAGGAGCCATCTGTTGTTTGGCGTTGCTGTTTTGGACCACATCTTTATGCATTAGCATAATTTACCATCTAAGCCTGTGAGGTCTACACTGTGTGTGGATGAGACAGACAGAAGGTAGAATTCTGTGCAGTGTTGGTGACATGGGGGATTCAGTCATGTTTACACACTGTTTAGAGTCTCTCAAATTCCTGCCTACACAACTTCCTGTGTTACTTATACAGTTGAGGGTGATTGCTCTGCTACATGGTGGTTTCATTGCTACTCAGTCATAGTCTGGTGACATGGTCTGCAGTTACATAGTCAAACATTTGTTAAAGCCGCCCCTACAGGGTGTCTGCATGTCAACATTTGCATGTGTATGGCACTTGCACAGCTATTACAGTAGTCCCTCCATATGAATAGAGCCTAGTGCACGCTGGAGGTTTACAACTTCCTACGAGAAAGCCCAGTGGCGGGACATCTGTTTGTGTGGGTCAGCGGGACAAAGGGACGAGCCCCAAGGACAAAGATGCCCTCAGGTAGACTTCACAGAGTAGAAACGGCAGCTGGCTAGGCTCTGAGTCTGTACGGGCTGGAGCAAGACTTCAGAGAAGTCGAGTGTTACCCATTAGACACAGCAGGGAACCAAAAAGACACACTTCCATCCAAGACCCCCCGCCAGGGTCAATAAAGTCATCACTACACAGGGAGGCTGCCCCTAGTCTGGCAAACGTCAGATAATTTGTCTAATGGCAGAAGTAGCATTATCAGCTGCAGGTCTACTAACAGGCTGTTGTGCCTATTGTTTTCTCTAAAGTCCTCTAGTGTCTCCCCAACTCGCTGTAAAGTGAAGCTCAAGTGAAGAATCAGCAAGTGTCCGCTAAACATTCATGTGACTGCTGTACAGAAGCATTACACAAGAACATACAGATAGTTGTGTATGTTTTGACTCATTCTATTACTATTTTCCAGCTTCACTTGTTGTTTTTGGGTGTAGGTTGTTGGAAAGGCATCATGGCTTTAATGATTCCCTGAATTTTCCTGTAACAACACAATGATACTAAAATCAGTGTGTTTAAGTTAAAGTGGACTTGACTGCACTGGTATGAAATTGGGTTCAGACATCCGTACCACCTGGATTAACAGTAAGAGCGTTGGTAATTCCTAAATTTTTCATGCAGAGCCATCATAATGTTAAGATGTCCAGTTCTTTACGCCTGTAAATGCAGCGACACAGAGCTGCCAGAGTAACACTTTAGTAGCATTCATCTTCTGCAACTGTTCCTGCTGATTCAGTGATTTAGAGTCTCTATTTTCTTCAAAGAGAGGTGAAACAGAAGCAGAGCTACTTGGCATGAGCCTGTAAAGCTCAAGCTCTCAGTGGAAACTGCAGCCTTTCAGGTTATTTTATAGCTAAGGCAAGCGCCGTGTTATATTTACATACAACAGTATTTTATTAGATGCTAACAACATATGGAGTGAAAGTCAGGGTCAGACCAGTGTAACACTCACATAAACATTTGCAGAAGGAGGTGCTGGTCAGGTAACATCAGTTTTAAACCAGTTTTGAACCATGAGTGGTCGTTTTGTGCAGACATTCAAATAGCAGTCAGAAAAGTTGTAAATAGCCTTTGATTAACTAACAATGTATAATACATACTGTACTTACACTGTAACAAGTGGGTGGCACGGCCCACTTTAGATTTCAGCTTGTGGTACCTCATATTTATTCTGTAACTATGTGGAACAAGGATGTATTTAACCAGTAAGTACAGAGAAATTGTAACCATTATATTTTATTATAATTATAAAATATGCACCCTGTAATTTTAAAATACCTACAAATCTAATTAAACACTATTGGTCCTTGGCACGTATCATATACATATTACGTAATATTACAGTACATACACATTAGTTAAAATATACCTACTCTGTATGTTCTCAATAGTTTGCTCCAAAATCCAATATTGTTTTTAGCATGTAGCATTTATGTACCATGTAATATTAGAATAGATACCCTGTAATTAGAAAACACTTAGAGTATAGCTAATTTTTTAGTTCTCAGCTTGTTACCCCCCTTTTTTATCTTGTGACCATATAAACCAAGAAAATGTGTTTGTAACTATTGTTACAAAAAAGGTACCCTGTAAATTAATTTTAATTACACAGTACGTCACAGGCTGTAATCTAAATCGTTATTGCTTCCAGCATGGCTACTTGATTACATTAATGTCATATTATATGCTTGTATGATTATTGTGAATGCTCTTACTTTGGCAGATGATTTAGTTCAAAGGAAGTGAGAAACATACACATCCAGAGGAATTTGCAGTTCTGTGTCTTACACAAGGACACTTCAACACAGGAGCTAATTTATGGTTTACTGGATGAACATTATACCCTCCTGAGCTGCAGCTGAATCTGCACAGTTCATGACGTGTATGTGATGTTTTACATGCTTCAAACTACCAAATAAACATCATCATAGCATGTTTTCGGTGGCTTTGGTGCCACTGTGTGAACAATAAATCAATATCAGAACTTATGGTGTTATTTAGGTAAAAAAAAAAAACTTAAACTTATCAACAGTTTGGTGATTTATGTCCCTGTGTTTAACATTTAATACTATTTTTGTATTTGTTTTATAATCTGACCATTCAGTGTCAGCTATCAGTTAGTATTGAGTCCAGCTTCCTGCATTTCTACTTTATCTTCACTTAGAGGTAGTTGGCATTGATGTGTGCTAGTGTAGATCAATACAGTACAATCTTTCTTAACTGGTATCAAGCTTCCCTCATTTTTCCCCCAAGTCTCCTGCATTTGACAAAAACTCCTGCACTGCAGGAGTATGGGTGTTGGTGCCATGCCTCTTTTCAGTTAGACCTTTGTGTTTGTTTGACTCTCTGACAACAAGGTCAGTGGCATTGCCCAGTAATTGTCCTAACGGCCTGTATACCTGTTGGGTGGAGGCGAGTAATGAGAGTTTTTCATTACGGGCGGGATGGGTGAGTGCGCCTGGCAGATGCTGACAGGCAGCAGATGTGTAAAGTTGGGGGTGATTTGTAAAGGGGTCAACTGCATCACAGAGGAGATGGAGGGCGATATAGGGTGGGGGTAAATTATGCTGAGGGACACTGTCAGTCATACTGCACCCTGTCACAACAAGGTAAAGGTCAGTTCAAATGCTGATGTAGTCAACTAACATCACAGTGTGTGGTCACGTCTGCAAACTTTCTGCCACATCCAAACTGGAGGCGTTCAGTTGCTTTTAATCTGATTCCAGTTTATTTACATGTGAAAATTATGTGTATGAGATTGTTCTTGGAATATGATTTTATCCTTCTCTAAAAACCACAGGTGAGCTCCTCAAAAAATTAGCT
>OMLM01006807.1:5179-15396 GCA_900302695.1 Helostoma temminkii | reverse complement strand
TTTGGTGTCAAATGTGATTTGAAACCACAGATTCTCCTCGAAGCCCCAGAATTGAAATCTCTACAGTAAATGTGAAGGAGAAGGAGTCTGTCACTATAACCTGCTCAGCTTTCACTCCCTGTCCACACTCCCCTCCTAAACTCACCTGGAGTCTCCAACAAGACCCTCACAACAACATAGAGGAAAACACAGATGGAACCTTTACAACTAAAATCCAGGAGAACATCACTCTGTCAGACAAACATGATGGATACAACATCAGCTGTTCTGCCAGATATCCTGTGAATGAAGGAAAAGACGTCAAGACAGCAGAGACACAAGTGACTCTCAGTGTTTCATGTAAGACAACCAGAGTTTGTTATTGGATCCTGTCAGCACATGAAGCTGATTTGAATGAACAAAGTTAATGTCCCATTTTCCTCAGATGCCCCCAAGGACACCTCAGCCTCCATCAGTCCATCAGGTTTGGTGTCAGCAGGTAGCTGGGTGAACCTGACCTGCTCCAGCAGAGCCAAGCCTCCTGTCAGCAGCTTCACCTGGTTCAAGATCAGCACAGATGGAGCCATGACTGTATCTGAAGGAGCCTTTTACAGCTTTAATGCAACAGATGGAGGAGTTTATTACTGTGTGGCCACTAATGATCTTGGTAATCAGACATCACCACAGATCCATCTGAGTAGTGAAGGTAAATATTGAATTGTACTGTATCCAGTAGTGGAAGGACAACAGTTATTGGATTATTTATTTTTATATAAAAAAATTTATTGCAGAACAATGTATTAAGTGTTTGAATTTGATGACGACAGGATGATAAAAAGCTAAGGTTCACTTAACTTTTACATGAAAGCTGGATGACAGCCATGATTATTAATTACTACACTTATACGTTTTTCTTTAGTAGTAGTGGTTCCAGTAGTTCGATTATGGGCAGTTGTTGGAGGAATCACTGGAGTTACTGTAGTCATCTGTGCTGCTGCCATTTTGTAAGTACCTTAATTTAACACCACATTTACTGTAGATAAGTTTATTTTGCTTTTAAAGTTTTATTAAAAAACCAGTCACATTACTTTTCTGTTAGTGTTTTTTTACATCTCAGGTTTGCATTTTATACTGTTGACTAGACAGCAGTCACATCATCACATTTGGTATTTAGCAGGTTATTTGTCATCAGGAGTTGAAATTCAAATGTGCATATGTGGAGCTGCTACAAGGTCACATTATACAGTTTATTTCCACACAGAAGACACCACTCAAAAAAGTAGTGTAGTAGTAGTAGTAGTAGTTTATTTTATTAAGCATACTCCAAATATACTTCAAGAATAGTAAGTATACTATGTACGTCTAATATACTTGCTAATATACTATTTTAATATTTCTTAGGACACATTTTTGTTTACCTCTGATAAGTACATAAAAAGTATACTGAATGTATAGTTACTCATTTTTAGTTTTAAAGTTTATTAATAGTATACCTGAATACACTTCCTTTTTGTAAGGGTAAGGACTGAGGGTGTTGTTGCTGTACAGCATTCAAAGCCCTAAGAGGCAAGGTCCACATTTAAGTTTTGATAAATAATAATTCATACTTTATTAATCTCCTTGGGAATATAAATAACTTGTTAAAGTGTTGATATATTACAATCTGGGAATGAGAATGGCCTAGTTATTTCACACATTAGGTGACAGTGGTCAGTCAGAATAATTAAGCTGACAGTGTTTTGATGTATTTCAGGTGGTTGAAGTCAAGACATTCAGCTTCACATCAAACACAGGTAGGAAAACATTTCAGTGTTACTGTACAGTTCTGTGTGGTGTGAATATGTTTTCACAGCTTATATAGTGTTTATAATGCAGTGAGATGAGCTTGCTAGGCAATAGTTCCTCATTAGGGAGTTATCGAGGTATTAAAACCTCCTGTTAGCGACACTAATGAACATATAAGATAATTCTTTTTTGTTTGTTTCTCCAATGATTCTGAGTAGTCTAATAATATTTATTATCCACAGGGTAAAGCGGATGAAGCAGGAAATACTATCTATTATGAAGA
Source organism: Helostoma temminkii (assembly GCA_900302695.1). Classification (NCBI taxonomy): domain Eukaryota; kingdom Metazoa; phylum Chordata; class Actinopteri; order Anabantiformes; family Helostomatidae; genus Helostoma; species Helostoma temminkii. Next base: position 13,349 of record OMLM01006807.1, on the reverse strand, counting down.
GATTGCCTCGTCCTCCCAGAGAGTTAAACCCCCCTCAGACTCAGTGCAGGACAGTGAACAGAGTGTGTATGCAAACATCAACTACACAACAGCAGGCAGCATCACCCAGACAGCTGGAAGCCCAGGGGATCTCTACGCTCAAGTGAACAAACAGAGATTTTAAGCATGTGGCTGTGGTACAATTGGTAGAGTGATGGCCCCCAACTCAAGACAAGGTCCCAAAGCTACTTCAAGCGACCCTGACTACAGGATAAGCAAAAACTGAAAAGCATAAAAATAAAAATGTAAGATTGCAATTCTGCAGTGTGTGGAAACCAAAGGGTTCACAGTTCCTGCCAATTTGGGTTTATATGGGAGTATTTTTTAAATATTGCCCTGAGAACCTGGAAACTGTGATTGATTAAACATTTTTAAACTCTTATAATATATATATATTCTTTACAAAGTGCTTTACAAGAGAGAAAGACAATGTCTTTACTGCTACAACAACAAACATACTATTAAGTTTCTTTTTGTTCTGCTTTTTTTGTTGTTGTTTAAATAAGAGTTTGAAAAACTAAAATGCATTCAGTTTTGTATTTTGTATCTTCAGATGTTTCGGATTCATGCACAAGTTAGCAGCGTTAAGGGTCTTTACAGTGAGTGTAGAAGACATATATAAATAAATCAATGAGTGAATAAGCTGGTGCGTTGTTGTAGTCTTCTGTTTCAATTACCTGTTGCACATCTTTAAATCAAATTTTTATTTGGGAAGGTGTCCAGTTGCCTGGAGTGTTCTTCTTTTGGGATTTGTTGAAGTCTTAGAAAGCTTGATGAAGATACTTAGATGAGTAAGTGAAACATTTAAACCAGAAACAACAGAAAGAAGTCTAGTTGCCGTGACTCAACTTCCAGATAACTTCACCTGGATGACTGAGAATCTTAGACATCTTAGAAAGGAAATCAGAATTGACAGTTCAGATTATTTTAAAAAAAATAAAAATTTTTGATAGTTGTATTTCTACATTTGTCATCCCTAAAATCACTCTTCATTGGGGAAGTGTTCCCCAAAGATTTGAAGGAAAACATACCATTACCAGACAGGTTGTGTCATCTGTCAAGTGACATGGAGGGCACAACTGTGTACTTTGTGTTGCAACGGTCAATAAATGAATGCACCTGTGTCTCCATCGTCACTAGTGATAGTGTAGCACAAAGCAAATAAATTATATTTGTTATATTTCTTTAATGCTTTCTGAGACAATCAGCTCCCAAACTGGTGGCACCTTCCAAAACATTTGAACATTATGCAACTATTTCCACTGGGCTTTGTGCTGTATAGCAACACCACGCTGTGCTGTTTCACTTCCTCAGGATACAGCACAAACAGAAGACGACCGAGATAAAGGCATCATATGCCAGAGAGTAAGTTTTACTGTTACTATAAGATGTTGTTTCTTCTTTTGTAATCTTACATGTCGGTGAACCACAAAAAACCTTAGACCACTATTTTTCATGACCCATATCTTTGTTTTACTTTGTTAAAAAGAGAGAGAGAGAGAGAGAGAGAGAGTGAGCGAGAGAAATGACCAACAGTTGCTCTGGGTCATGTGATACAACACACCGGATTTGAGCAGTAAAGCTGAGAGGTGCTTGCATTTCTACAGCATTTATGTGTGGTATTGACCAGCCCTACAGGAAACCACAAGGGCTTCATTTGCAGTATCAACTTGTGTTTGTATGGCAGAGGTTAAACTATTTATAATCTGTTGCACTTTCATTTGTTTGTTGTTTATGCTTTTAATGATTTCACTCAGAGTTTAGACCAAAAGCTCCTTATTAAAGTCAGAAAAACACCAAAATAAGAATATTCTATTCTATAAAACTGTGAGACAAACCCACGTGCACAGGAAGGTTCGAACAAGAGTCAGCACAGAGCAGTTCCATCTTGCAAACCTGCACATGCAAAGTTGGTAACAGTTGTTACCCACAGTTATTTCTAGATGAAATCAGGATCTGTATGCATCCTGAACTTAAACACTTGCTGGACACACGAGAGGATTAGCGGTCAGGATAACGGATGGATGGAACAGTGCAGTTGGACAAATACTACTGCTGACCTGCTGATCCACAGGGTCATACGTAGTAGCAGGTTCAGGGGAAAGGATGTCTGTGTCTCTCCTCCACACATTTCTTCACATCCTTTCATGCATCTTTAGTGAGAGGGAGAAAGACATAGGGAAATGATGCAAGTGAGTACAACGTGGATGCATTTAAGGGAAATAGGATAATAGCAATAACGTGACTAACGTGACGCACACAGTTCATATGGAGGGTTTAAGGTGAAAAGTAAAATGGATGAGATGGGAAAAAGTCTACGCTGTGCTAGTTTAGATCATATTACAAGAGTAGGTCAAAATCACGACACATGCTGGACATCTGCACCGTAATAAAATGGAGTATTTTTTTTCAGTTGAATTAAAAGATTTCAATAATGACTTAAGCACATAAATCTAAATCCAACAATTGATACAATAAAAATTATGTACAGTTTCAAGGAATGTAACACAGGAAAAATGCTGGAAAAGTCCTTGAGATAATGCATTTACATAACAGTCATAGTAATAAGTCAACAAAAGCAGGATAGCAACACCACATATTCCACCTTTCCATGTACAGTAAACACAAATATAATTTGCCATCCCAAAACTTTTAGTGGGGACTGTATATACTCTAAATGTAAGCTGCAGTGTACATAAAAAAAAGATTCCAAAAAAACAGATTATGATCATCTAAAATAGAAAGTGTCAGTCCATCCCCTTTACACTATGTGGAGGAGCTGTACAGTCTAATGGTCACTGGTAGGAAGGATCTCCTGTGGAACTCTGCAGAGCACTTGAAATTGATCAGTCACTGGCTGGACATACTCTTCTGTCCTTCTAGCACAGCGCATAGTGAATGGGAGGGATGGTCCAGGATTGAGAGGACTTTCGACGGCACCCCTCTCTCTGCCACAGTGTGAAGAGATACATTCAGCTCAAGCTCAGGGTTTGGGAAAGATGCGGATCCAATTCATGTAGGTCATCGATCAAGAACGAACTGGCTTGTGTACCTTTATTTAGAACCATGTCAATCACAAATCGAGCTCTGTCAGCCCTGGTTTTTGTTCTGGCAGCCTCCATTTCTTCTCCATTGATAATGCCATGCTCCAAAAGTTTATCCAGTAGCTGGTTTAGTACAGGTTCAGACACTGCATTAACAAACTGTGATCGCACTGAGGACAGCACCTCCTCTGGACTCTCAGACCTCAGTAGATTTTCATTACTTTGATCGTGACCTGAGGGACAAGCAGAAAAGCAATTTTAGTTTCACAATTAGCTTCTTATTCACCTATTTATCTACAGTAATATAACATGACATGTCTCCCTTAGACTCAGCAAACATACCACTTCAAGATCTAGTTTCTGCTAATGCTTGAAGAGGTGGAGCAAGCTACAACTTGTCTCAATTTGCTTTCCAAGTTTTTCCCTGAAATGTGGTCCAACTGAACAGATTTCACCTGCTGAGAACTGATCACTGTTCATGAATTAAAACCTCCAGATGTGTTCAAATTTATATACAAATGTGGTCCTGCAGATTTTATACTTTTAGATTATCCTGTCCTACGTATTACTTTTGGATTCAATATAATCTGTATCTCATTTTAAGATCCAGATCCACTGGTTACTAAATGTGGAATGTAGAGTGAAAACAGACTAAAGTACAATCTGCATCATGGATCAACATTTCTGCCTCCTTTTATCCTACTAACAACAATGACCTGTCATGTCACCAACTGTCAATCTTGCTTCTGGCTGCTTGATGTTGCCAGATTTTCTGACCATTTAGTTGCATGCTAACACATTTATTAATGGAAAAAAAGCTGACTTGGCAAAAATGGCATCATGGGAGAGTTCCAAGGTGAAAGCAACTGCTGACTAAAAAGAACACAAAGGCCCGTCGTACATTTGCCAAAAAACACCTAGATTATCCTAAAGACTTTTGGACAAATATTCTGTGGAGTGACGAGACAAAAGTTGAACTATTGTAATAGAAAGTGTGCATCTGAATGTATCCAGCGTAAAACTAACAAAGCATTTAATAAAAAGAAAGATAAAAATCATATCCACAGTCAAACATGGTGGTGGTAGTGTGATGGTCTGCTTTGCAGCTTCAGGACCTGGACAACTTGACAAAATTGATGGAACCATGAAAGGAGAATCTTAATCAGTTTGTGACCTTAAGTTAACCCATACTTGGGTTATGCAGCAGGACAATAAGCCAAAACACACCAGCAACTCCTCCTCAGAATGGATCACAGAAAAACTAAATTAAGGTTTTGGAGTGAAGTTAAAGTCTGGAATTAAATCTGATTGTGATACTGTGACATGGCCTTAAACAGAGTCAATTTTGTTAAATCATGCTCGAAAACCCTTCAGTGTGTCTGAATTAAAACAATTCTACAAGGAAGAGTGGGACAAATTTCCTCCACAGTGATGTGAAAGACTTGTAGCCAGTTATCTCAAATGCTTGCAGATGTTGCCACCAAGGATGGCACAACGAGATATTAGGTTTAGGTTACTTTTTCACAGAGGACCAGACAGGTTTGGACAGTTTTTTCCTTAATAAATGAAAACATTTTTAAACTGCATTTTGTATTTACTCAGGTTATATTTGTGTGATATTTAAATTGGGAAGAGGATTTGAATCATTTATGTGCGAAAAAAGTTTTCACAGCACTGTATATGTGTAGTTGTACGCACTATTATCCAACTCCTCACAGTGTATTGGTGTCCTCCCTCACTAGTTCACTGATTGCACTGTTGCTGTAGGCGGATTTATGTCTGTGCCATATTTAATTTCTTTCTATGGATTTAACTGTCTCCTAAGCAATATTCATTGTCTTTTTTCACTGCATTTGGGTCATCTCAATTTAACTGTGTGACTTCTAAAATAAAATGGCTGCACAAGTAATGATTTAGATGGGTTATTAAGGCAGTGAATACTTTTTCTTTGGCACTGTACCTATACATTCTATTCTACGTGATGCTGCAGATAGATTTAACATGTTACCAGTCAGAACAACTTCACGCTTCCAGACATCAGTGTTTGTTTGGTCTTGAATTGTTATAGTCACTTCATCAGTGTTTGTAGGCAGGCGGATCTCAAACATTGGGTGGTAATTTGGCCCAAATTCCAGGTCAAAATCTTCTTTCTGAAAACCAATAAATTGTTATCTTAAAACTGTAGTATATAAAGGTAAACTACAGGTCAACAGCAACAGTTTCATGCATCCTGTCACCATGTTACACTTAATTTAAATTACTCACCTCAGGCTGTATTTTAACGGCCTTCGGACACTGAACAGTGTAACTTTGATCTTTGATGAGTTTACATTTGGAAAGCACCGGGATATACTTTGAGTCTTGGTGTTGGGCGCTCACCTTAAGAAACATATCAGAACATTTTATTCAGAAGGTCCAACACTTTCAGCGCAAATATTCTTCAAAGCAAATATCCTTTAACTCTTCTGTCTTTCTTTCTTCTTCTCCATCTCCTATCCCTTCTCTATTCTCCTGATATCCCCAGTCTTTTATATTTACTTCCACCTTGCACGGTCGACACTGAACATGACGTTTTTGTCAATGACAGCTGTACAAAATCTTAAAGTGGAAAAATTGCAATTGGCTCAGTGGGGTTCTGGGGATAGTTCTATGTCGAAAACAATACGTCTTCAACTGGCCAAACATTTCTTTTATAAAAAATAAAATAAAATAAATACAAACTGCAATATAAAAGTGAAATGATTTGATCATTTTTAAAATAATATTCCTCTTGTTGTATTAACAACCAAATTGGAAGATTTTCCTTATGATTGTAGCTTACAGGTCTGGAAAATCAAAAATCCAGTATCACGTCATATTAGAATACATCCTAAGATCAATCTAAATAGTAATAGTAATAGTAATAGTTATAGTAATACAATATAGAAAGGGCTCCTTTAGCATGAGTTGCTGCATCAATGTGGCATCTATAATCTGTAACCATTCTCTCCTTTGTCTTTCCGGCAATAGTTTGTAGTTGTAGTTTCTGTGTTTATCCTCTAAAGGTCTATATTATATACAAACAGAATGGGGAAAAAAGGATTCATCATTCTATCAATTTAGTCCTTGGATCATCGCTGTCTCCTAAAAATTACATTTATATACATTTTTTAAGGACTGAATCATGTGTTCAATTAACATAATCAAAATACATATTCACATGACTGTGGTCGCTACAAAAAACAACTTGCATATGGAACTAAGTTGCATAGAAACTTAAGTTTAAGGTCACAGGGTTGTTTTAAATGTGTCACTATCAGTATCTCACAGCTGTAATATTTAATTATTTAATCTTTACCTCTCCCACATGGATGTTTCTTGGCAAAAGAAACACATTGAGGTTTTGCTTCTGTGTATTTGGGTTTGGTGGTTTAAGAAAGAGCAAAACCTGGCTTCTGACTGGTTTCATGTTGTTCCAAATCCTTGCTAACACCTCCAACGCCCAGACTAGACCAAAGGCAGACAGATGAGGGACTTTGACAACCACATGAGTGTTTGTGATTTTCAGTGGCTCAAGGATGGTCATGCCATCACCAGTGATGTGAATGGCAGACAGCAGGCCTTTGGTGAGTAGAGCTGTGAAAATACAGAACAACAACTAAATGTCGTGCTAAATTTATTCTCTATTAAAGACACTTAATTGTTATAATTTAATTATAATTGATATATAATTGAATTAAAACAATTGCCCGAGTAATGAATTAACAACATCAGTTTAGCGCATGGGAAGCTGGTGAGGGAATGTACTGTAATATGTCACTTTCTGTGCTGCTCCCTATAAGGAACAAATGCCAGACACTATTTAGAACAGACACCGAAGTATTCCACAGTTTACCACAATCTACTGCTCCACATCAGTCCTGCTGTAGATGGTAATACAGCTGTAGATTATGAACATGTTTTTTGTGTTGTTCATATGTTCATATTGTGGCTGTAATGAACTAAAAAATTAACTATGAGGACCACATCATTGCTTGGATAAGACTGTCTACTCAAAAAAACACTATTTCCTTACCATCCTCAGTTTCACAGTGTGGGAGGTGGAGCTGACTGATCGCATCCTCAGAACACTTGATATCAAACAGTGGCCCTGCAGCCATCTTGCCAGCTGACTGTAGGAGGCTCTCATCCCACTGGGCAGTCTTGTACAACAGCTCGCCCTCTTTACCCATAACAAACACCAGTCCAGTCAAAGTACACTGGAACACACCAGGACCAGGACACCTGAACCTGTAGGACCCACAGTGAGTCTGTTAAGCCCTAAAACAGTCTTAAAACTGTGCTCCCAAAGCTCCCTGTTGCCCTCTTGTCTCTTAGCATGAATACTGAGAGACAAGAGGGCAACAGAAGCATATTTAAAACCCTGTCTGAGTCACAACTGTACCATATGTATCAAAGCACATCACACACTAAGTTAGTGTGTACATCTCTAGTGTTGCTACTGTGGCTAAAGTTAATACACATAAAAACGTAAGTAAACTATGTTTATGTTCAGTATAAAAGTTCATTGTTCAAAATTATTAGGTAGTAATAGGTATATTACTAGGTGAAATGTCTAAAGGTCTAAAAATGCCACTCAGTTTAGTTTATCGCAAAAATGCAGCAACGTTTTTCATATTTTTAATAAATAGCTTATGACTAATTGATACCTAATATATTCAAGATAAATGTCACAAAATCAGGCTCGAAACAACTGCAGGAAAGATGAGCTCAGAGTCCACCTTCCTGAATATCCCTGAGACTAACCTATTATTATTAATTATAAATTATACTATAATTAAACATATCCTAAAAAAAACATGGAGGCTTGTCAATTACATTACATTATCTAGTTACATCAAAGAAGAAATAGTTTTTAAAAAAATGTCCTTCTATGGTACCAAACAGTTTGGAGTAGCAATAGTTAACAACAATATCTAAGTGATATCTCTGAAAACATAAGAACTGACAGTAATCAGTAACAACATAGTTAATTAGAATGTATACTTATTTGTAATTACGTGATAATGGTGTACCTGTACAGTCAGGTACAGTATGTACAAATGCAT
>OMLM01006805.1:34979-48168 GCA_900302695.1 Helostoma temminkii | reverse complement strand
CTGCACAGTGCTATTTACTTTACATAACTATATCTCAAATTATTCACTCTTGAGAAAAGATTATTAAAGGTTAAAGCCACTGTTTTTAAATGAGATTTAAGTTAATTCCATGTTAGAGGCTTATGCAACCCTTAATACCACTTTAAAGATGTAAAAAGCCAAGCTCCACTCAGATCATGTTTCCTCCAACAGTGTCTCAGTCAGAAACACTGAACATTCATCAACAGTGAAAAAGACATAAAGTCTTTCCACCAGTTTCCTGCTCAGGAGAAAACATCTTAACTCTTCATCGTGGGCAGCGAGACCAAACTCTCTAGAAACACATTTCTCAAGTCAACAACTAAAGAAATGATCCCTGAAAGTATAGTCTTAGTTTGTCAGGAGTGTTTCTCAGGGTCTTATGTCTGGAGGTGAGGACTCGTACTCATGGTGACTCTTCAGCACTGGAGCAGGTTCACTTCAGAGGATCAGACCAGAAATTGTCCTACAGGATCCTGACGGGGACAAAACTGCTCACTGCTCCTCTGAGGCTGCAGAAACAGTAAACACTAAACCTTAAATTTGACTTTGAAAATGGTTTTGGCTTCCTATGCAAAGTGTTAAAGTGTAAATAGACACAGAAGAATCTTTCTTCTGAAAACCCTTCCAAACCAGTTGTACTTCTTCAGTGTTTTTCTAATTGTGCTGTCATGGACTGTAACATTTAACATGCTCAGTGAGGCCTGTAGGGTCTGAGATGTAGCTCTCTGGAGTTCTGTATTTCTCTGAGCATTTTCTACCCTGAAGTAAATGTATTGGGACATCGACTCCTGGCAAGATTGGCAACTGTTTTGAACAATCCTCAGACTAATGTGCATCAGCAATTACTTCTCTCAGACCATTACTTATGTCTTTCCCTCTCGCCATTGTGTAAAAACACACCTGAACACTCCAGACACAGCAGACTACCAAAACCTCTGCTTTAATAGAGCTAATCACCTGCTGATGATCAGTTAATAGCAGGTTGATGATTAGCAACACTTGGCTGGAACTCGCCCTCTTAAATCCTATTGAAGCTGTAAAAAAGGGCTTAGTATTGTTAGATAATTAATGACACAGTGAAAAGAAGTTCTATGTTGTTGTTCATCTGAGGTGGTGTTCACCTAAAATCCACTATGATCAGATGGTTTTTATTATGTTTTTGCACAAAAAGACAAAAGGACACTGACTTTCAAACAACTGCGCCACAAAATGAGTTCTACTGGTTTTAGCATTTAACATGCATAAGACATTAAATGTCATTTCAAAGATTTGTTCTCAGAGAAAGATTAGACACTGAAATAATTTATTTTTAACCAGAACTGAGTTCCACTCAGATCATGTTTCCTCCAACAGTGTCTCAGTCAGAAACACTGAACAATCATCAACAGTGAAAAAGACACAAAGTCTCTCCACCAGTTTCCTGCTCAGGAGAAAACATCTTAACTCTTCATCGTGGGCAGCGAGACCAAACTCTCTAGAAACACATTTCTCAAGTCAAAAACTAAAGAAATGATCCCTGAAAGTATAGTCTTAGTTTGTTCTGACTGTTCCTCAGGGTCTTATGTCTGGAGGTGAGGACTCGTACTCATGGTGACTCTCCAGCTCTGGAGCTCTTGGTTTGTTTTCTTCTTTTGCTTTACAGGCAGTGTAGATGCATTTAGGTGTTTTACTGCTCTCTACATGTGCCTAGTACTCATAACGTTAGCAGCTCATACGAGGTGGCATGTAGCTCCAATGGTAGGGCAGTGGTCTTTCAACCCCTGGGTTGATAGGTTTGATTCCCAGTCCTCCAGTGGCTACCTGCTGATGTGTCCTTGGACAAGACATTGAAACCTTGTAATGGCGCTGTTCTATATATGCAGCTGTCCAAGCAACAATTTCCCTTAGAGGATCAATTAAGTTTCTATTATTATATCTTCGTGTACAGACCTGTGTCGTGTGAATACTGTAACACTACTTTCATAATCAGATGGTGGTTCTCCTTTGGCCCCCCAAAAAATAACAACAGAAAAACAAACAACACCAAGGTCTGACAGCCTCTTATAAAAAATCCTTTTCATTTGCATAGTTGCTATATTGTAGGAAAACATACTTGGTGGTTTCAGAATTAGCACATCCGAACAACCCAGTGGGATGTTTTCCTACAATGTGCAAGCTCTGATTTAGGACACAGTGCACTCTCAAAAATGGTATATTCTATTGTGTCTCTGTTTCAGGTGTCTTTGCCAAAGAATCTGCTATTTCTCCCATTTCAATTTGCAATGCTAGAACTGTGGTGGCTCTAAATGCTTCACTGCCAAGTCTTATTGCCTTTGCCTGCACAATATCTAATTTCGCAAGTTATTGCAGCTGAGCCATAAACATAGCATCCATAATCAAATACAGATCTTATCATCGATGGATAACTTAAATATAAGGTGCCTCTCTTTTAAATTTATAACTTTTAATTATAACTATATAAAATTCTCTTCCCCTAACATCATCTCAGCAACACCTACTACAACGTCACCAACAGCAAGTGAATTTCATTGCAGAAAAAGGATTGTGGAGATTTAAGGTGAACACATCTGAATAGAAACAGAAAATCACCAAGCTGGACATGCTCAGATTCTATGCTTCAGCACAGTGACTTCAGCAATAACAGAGCACTCTGATTTTACAAGAAATGGCCGCGTCAGAAGCTCCGATGGTTACCAGGACTTTATCCCATGAGCCTCCCAGTACAAAGTCCTGGTAATCTTCAGTCTATTTTCTAACGTGTCATAATGTTTCTCCCACTCCTCACTGAAACACTCCCCATGGTGCAGGATCCCTGATTCTCCTGACATGGAGTTTAGCAGTAATGTGAAGCAACAATATTTAGTGACCAGCGATTCAGAGTTTACACAGATGCCTAACATTGTTTCTAGAACGTGTGTGATAGCAGCTAAGTTTATCTTGCACTGCAGTTGCTCTGGCATGTGTCTGCAGCAGCTCCTCTGTGATAGCTCCACTGTTCATTTGAAATCGCAAGTTGTGCTCAAGCAGCTGCATCTTATAATAACATGAGGAGCGTCACTAATAATAAGTGGAACTAAAGTCTAATCGTTCAGTGAAATAATCTGCACAGTGCTAGTTATTTTACATGATTGTGAAAAATTACATATCAAATTATTAACGCTTGAGAAAAGACTGTCAATGTTGAAGTTTAGATTAGCATTGACTGCATGTTAAAAGCTCATGCAATCCTAGACATCACTTTAAAGATGTAAAATCCAAGCTCCACTCAGAACACGTCTTCTCCAACAATGTCTCAGTCAGAAACACTGAACAATCATCAACAGTGAAAAAGACACAAAGCCTTTCCACCAGTTTCCTGCTCAGGAGAAAACATCTTAACTCTTCATCGTGGGCAGCGAGACCAAACTCTCTAGAAACACATTTCTCAAGTCAACAACTAAAGAAATGATCCCTGAAAGTATAGTCTTAGTTTGTCAGGAGTGTTTCTGAGGGTCTTATGTCTGGAGGTGAGGACTCGTACTCATGGTAACTCTCCAGCTCTGGAGCGCTGGCGAACCACTGAACAATCAGATCATTGTTAACATGGAGTCATCGTTCATACAGGATCCTGACAGGGACAAAAGAGTTACAGTAATATGAGAAACAGTAGTACAGTGTTTAACGATGAGTTTTTAAAGGTCAATGCCATGTCATGGTCTCCAGCCTGGTTTTCTGTTTCCTGCCTATATTTGGTCTTATCCACATTGCCTGCGTCTTCTCTCTCTCTCACTCTGACTCACCTGACTCGCCTAATCAGCCTGATTACCAACACCTGGTCCTCTGACAAAATAAGCAGGTCTGCAGTTCTCTGTCTCTTGCCAGATTGTCTGCACTGTTACCCCGTCAACTCCAGCCATCTTTGTTCCTGACCTGTTTGCCTGAGATCAACCTTGTGCACAATGTCTGACCACCCACTAACCTAATCCTGGTTCCTTTTGAACATCTGCCTCCAGCTTTTAAAAAAAAACATTTAAAACTTTTGTTGCCAGAACTTCCTTTGAGTCCACCTGTCTCTTGGTTTCGGATTTGCCACTTCAGTATATTTACATGAAATCACCAGATATCGCCAGTACTTTAAAACTATGTTTGACCATTTACATCAAGAACGACAGCTATTTAATAATAATTGATACTTTATTGATCCCCTTGGGGAAATTGTTGTTTGGACAGCTGCATGTATAGAACTGCGCTACTACGGGGTTTCAGTGTCTTGTCCAAGGACACCTCAGCATATAACCAAGACAGGGAATCGAACCCAGCAACTCTCAGGTTAAGAGTTGACTGCCCTACCAATTGAGCTACACTATTCAATGTGCCAGATCAAAAGCTTCTTAACTTTATGATCAAAGTCCGTTTCCATGTAGATTGTCTGAAGGTTCTCAGTCATCCAGGTCATGGTTATCCCAAAGGTTCTGTTCTGTAGCAACTGGACTTGTTTCTTGATTCTTGAGGACGTTTCTCCTTCCATCTAGTTGCTACTGAACCATTGGGTTTTCCATGCTGATTGTGAGAAAGTAATGAACCTTATACATTAAGATTTGTTTCATGTGTTTTATTTAAAAAGGATTCACATTTTGGTTTCAAATTCAGTAATAATAGCTATAGTAGGTAGCAGTGGTGCAGTTGGTAAAGTGGTTGCCCATCAACTCCGGGGACTCCTCCCACCAGAGTGCTAGTCCCAAACCCTTCGCAAAATTGATGCAGATTGTATCAGGAGGGTCAAATTCATGCCACATCTGACCACTGGCAGCCACAACAATTCAATAAGCGAAAAGGAAAAAAATATATATACACATATATAGTAATAAGAGCTATTAATGGTGTGAGCCCTTTGGCAAAGAAAATCACATTTCCAGCTGCAACATTTCACACATTAACTGATTAGATTGGCTGAATTTTCTACACATACACAGTTCAGTACCACACAAAACATTCATGACAGAAACACATGACAAGTTTACTGAAACATTTTTCTGACATGGCTGTTTATCCTCAGTCAAACTGGGGATAAACAGCCATTAGATGGGAGGCATTTGCAAAAAAATACCTCATCTCATTGCAAAATAAAGTGCTATTGTGAAAACCTCCTCGCAACAAACAATTAGGCATCAAACTTTGCAATGTTTGCTTCACCCCCTGAGAGTTTCACATTCATCCACACATGGCGTTTCACAATCATTGCCCCCTTTACACCTTCAGGCACTAAATTTTATTCAGAGTATCTCATTTCCTCACAAAGCTGCAAACAGTGATCTGTAACATGCCACATGAGTCACATTTAATTTAATTGGCTTTTGTACATTTCTGAGTCAGAGAAAGTTCGTTATGTTTCTTAGCCACAGTATTATTTGTAATTTGCATAAAAACCATACTTTCATTTTGCTACAACATTATTCACACAATATTATTCAAGGGATGAGGCATATTTTTCCTACTGTAGAAAAATCTCATGAACCAAAAACAACTACATTCATCTCTCAAGTTCTAACTTCCCTACACAGACTGAGGCACTAAGATCCAGCCCGACTGGTTCCTGCTGAGCGACTGAAATATGTAGTTTTATTTATTAACTGTGAATTCATCACACAACCTGATCACTGAGATATTTCCTCAGTTGTATTATCAGCTCACCTCAAATGTTCGGTGCTGAGGCAAATTTCATTCACATTACATTACTTAAGAATAAAAAGTAGAATTTTGCAGTTGTACTGTCAGAAAGGAGCAAACAAAATGAACAGTAGTAGAGTTAAGTCATGCAGCAGAACAATGACCCCAAACATTGAAGTAAATCTTCTACAGCAGGGGTAGCCAACCCTGGTCCTAGAGAGCCACAGCCCTGCTTGTTTTCCAAATGTCCCTGCACTTACAGCTCCTGATTGGCTGAACACACCTGATCCAGGTAATCAACAGTGGGAAAGGGAGGGATAGCTGGAAAACAAGCAGGGCTGTGGCTCTCTAGGACCAGGGTTGGCTACCCCTGTTCTACAGAATGGCTTAGGACAAATCAACCTTTTGCAGCGGCACAGCCCAGACCTCAACCCAGTACTGTGGAATGACCTCAGGCGTCCTGAGAATATGTCTGAGCTGAATCAGTTCTGTGAGGAAGAAAGGTTTGAAGTTCCTCCTGGATGTTGTGCAGGTCTAATCCACAGCTACAGGATTATCATCAGTGTTTACGAGTGTCAGATTCCTCTTCCTCTTGAGCTTTTATCTGTTGCACATCCAGCATTTTATATTCTGCGTCTTCCTAGCTGTCTGGCAGAATTCTCAGGCAGGATAAAGGCAGATTGGACAGACAGTCCGTGTTGACGGTAACTTCCATGTCCCTAAATAACACTCTGTCTCTGTCAATGCGTTCCTTGCCTGGTTCTTTGCTCAGCTCTGTGAATCTCTGGAGGATCCGGTGGTGTTCGCGTCCTCTGATCAGGCCTCTGAAGTTCAAAACAGCAACCAGGTGCTTCCGTCTGCAGGTGGAGAAAAAAAGACACAAGGCTGATAAAATTACATGCTTCTTCATCACTTTTACACCTGTTAAGATCATATGAAAATGCACTAAAACAGCATTTTTGTAGGTTAATGCTTTTAGTAGTGATGGCAGCAGCAACCTAAAGAAAAAGTTGATTTGTCACTGATTAAAGGAGGTGTGTCTGAGCTGAGCCACACATGTTCACCAGGAGTAAAACTGGTCTTTACCAGACATAAGACCCTGAGGAACAGTCAGAACAAACTAAGACTATACTTTCAGGGATCATTTCTTTAGTTGTTGACTTGAGAAATGTGTTTCTAGAGAGTTTGGTCTCGCTGCCCACGATGAAGAGTTAAGATGTTTTCTCCTGAGCAGGAAACTGGTGGAAAGACTTTGTGTCTTTTTCACTGTTGATGATTGTTCAGTGTTTCTGGCTGAGACACTGTTGGAGGAAACATGATCTGAGTGGAGTGTAGTTATTGTCAATAAAAAGTGTTGATATAATCTTTAATGCTCCAATAACTGACCCTTCACACAGTTAAATTTAAATTGCATCACTAGTAAAGCACTGAAGCTTTCAGTCCAGTTGGTTAAATAATGGGCTAAAGCTTCATGGAGCCTTATTTGTCATTATAATGACAATATGGCTTTGGCGTGAAAACAATTACAAACAAACACACAATTAAGTCTCAAGTCCACAAAATATGAGGAGGCATCCAATAAGTTTAGCTGCCCCTTATGTTTTGAATGGGAGCTGCTGCAGACACACACCAGACCAACTGCAGTGCAATCTAAGCTCAGCCGCTATCATTACTACACACATAACTACACACAGAAAAAATGTTAGGTGTCAGCATAAACTCTGAATCACTGGTCACTAAACTCTCAACATTGTCGCTTAACACTGCTGCTAAACTCCATGTCAGGAGAATCAGGGATCCTGCACCATGGGGAGTGTTTCTGTGAAGGGTGGGAGAAACATAATGACACGTTAGAAAGCAGACTGGAGATTACCAGGACTTTGTATTGGGGGCTCACGGGATAAAGTCGAGGTAACCTCTGGACTGTCTGACTTTGTGTTCTCAGGTGTGGTCTGCATGTTCGACACTCCAGTGCATCTGTAAATAAGCTTATATTGCTGGAGTGTTACTGTACAAAGGAACAGATAACAGTAGACTTTGTTTCTGGTTCGAGAAGGCCTTCTGAAATTAGTTATTATCCATCAGCGGTCAGACTGTTGACAGTTTCTGATCTGATCCTCTGAAGTGAACCTGCTCCAGAGCTGGAGGTTCACCATGAGTACGAGTCCTCACCTCCAGACATAAGACCCAGAGGAACAGTCAGAACAAACTAAGACTATACTTTCAGGGATCATTTCTTTAGTTGTTGACTTGAGAAATGTGTTTCTAGAGAGTTTGGTCTCGCTGCCCACGATGAAGAGTTAAGATGTTTGCTCCTGAGCAGGAAACTGGTGGAGAGACTTTGTGTCTTTTTCACTGTTGATGATTGTTCAGTGTTTCTGACTGAGACACTGTGGAAGGAAACATGATCTGAGTGGAATTCAATTTGTGTCAAAGGACAAAACTTGCATGAACAACTAAACTGCGTGATGAGAGAGAGAGAGCTGCAGAGTTGACCCAGTTTTTTCTGGCTTGTTGTTGGTTTATAATGTGAAACACATGGAGAGGAAAGAGTGGGGTCCTAAATAACTTTTTTTCTGCAACAAATGATAAGTTCATCTGCTCATCATGAAGTTTTAGTAGGTGTGGTTCAGAATGACGTTAAGTGCAGAAATTTTTATACAGTTGTTATAAATTAAAATGTTTCGTTCTGGGTCTTTCTCCACCCAGAAATGTAAAATTGACATCAGAAACCATTTTAACTCTATTAGGCACAACAAATACTTCTTCCTTTTGTTGCCAAATCCAAACGTCAAACCATCCATCAATTTTACCAAACTGTTTCATCCTCATAGGGGTCGTGGGCGTGCCTATCCCAGCTATCATATGGGTGAGAGGCGGGGTACACCCTGGACAGGTCGCCAATCCACATATAGACACAGACAACAATTCACACTCCCGCTCACACCTACGGACAATTTAGATTCTCAAGTTAACCTGACATGTCTTTAGACTGTGAGAGGAAGCGGGAGTCCTCGGAGGGAATCCACGCAAACACGGGGAGATCAAGCAAACTGCACACAGAAAGACCCTGACCCAACCTGGGAATTGAACCTGTTGCTGTAAGGCGTCAGTGCGAACCACTACACCACTGTTTACCCCAAACCTTAAACCAATCAGGAGAACCAGGCAAAAGTGCAGCTTGAATGCATCTTATATCTGGAACTAGTGCAGTCATGCACAGCCTAAGAGAGAGCTAACGTTATGGCAGTGTAATTTTGTCTCTTAGATTTTGGCTAAAAAGTAAAGGACAGTATAATTGGCGAAACCGTGAAACACTGCAGCAGATGAGGTGAAAAACGACGACAAAAGTTAAAGTTGACACGTGCTCTTAAAAATATACTGGTCAGACACTTCAAACATTCTCAGGGTTACAATTACAGCTACAAATTAGTTTGTTCCTGTCATAGAAGCTGATGTCACATCTACAGCAGTAGATAAGTCCACAGACAAAACTCATATTGCACAATTTTCTACATATGATGATTTTGATGGTAAATGCTTCCAAAATATTTTATTTCCAAAGGTAACTATCACAAATACCAAAAACAATATGGTGAAAATGTAGATAGTACTGTAAAGTATTGCTACTGCCCAAGATTCTGTTCAGTTGTAACTCTTTTATTGTCTTTTTATGCCTTTTTTGAAGCACCTGAGTCAGATGTGATCAAATGTAAGAGGGAAACAATCAAAAAATATTGTTTTTCAATCCATTCAGTTATGTTGGTTTAAAAGCTCATTGGAGGCTAAAATGTTTGGGCCAGATGAATTCCTTGGTTCTGGCACAACTGAATATTTACTTAGATAAACATGCTCTAGATGATCTTAAAACAGTTTATATTATACATGTGCATGACAAAATGAAAGTATTTACTCAAGTGAGGAATCTGTTGAAGAGTTTTCTCAAACTATTCTTGGCCTAGGGTTTGGAGTACCACTGCTCGAGGAAACACACTGTAGATGCTTTGGGTGAAGAACAATCTTGGATGTTGGCGTGCGAGTTCTCACGCAGAGATCTGTTGCCTTTAACCTCCTGGATGTGTTGCTCCAACAATCTGCAGTGGCTTTAGCAACATGTGGACTCCCACGTAGAAGGTTGTTTCTTGAGTGTTTATACAGCATTTTAGAGCTGGAGAGTCACCATGAGTACGAGTCCTCACCTCCAGACATAAGACCCAGAGGACCAGTCAGAACAAACTAAGACTATACTTTCAGGGATCATTTCTTTAGTCATGGACTTGAGAAATGTGTTTCTAGAGAGTTTGGTCTCGCTGCCCACGATGAAGAGTTAAGATGTTTTCTCCTGAGCAGGAAACTGGTGGAAAGACTTTGTGTCTTTTTCACTGTTGATGATTGTTCAGTGTTTCTGACTGAGACACTGTTGGAGGAAACATGATCTGAGTGGAGTGTAATTATTGTCAAGAAATTATATTTCAAATAATCCAGTAGAGAAGTATCTGGAACACCAGTATTTTGTATTTTGCCAAGTTGGATTTATAGTCGTATGTGGCTTTTGGAGAAACAAAAGGGACTGATGAAAAACAAAAATCTGACTCAGACCATCTGAATGTGCATCTGGGATCTTCAGGAGAGAATCTGTCGTGCCAACTTCGTCCCACGCAGCTCACTGCTTTTTGTTGTCTGAACTTGTAATTATTGTGATTGCAGTATGTGGGTCTGTCTAAACCACAGGAGTCCAAAATTAGTGCTGATTGCTCCTCTCCAGTCTGTGAAACAGCAAATTAAAGTTTTCTCTAAAGAGTTTTATCTTTCTGACACTGGTGTAGAGCAAGAAACTGTTGAAAAGTATCCGCTTATGTGCTTTTCATTGTTTCTGAACTACACAGGAGGAATCTGAGTAGATGGGAAAAGATTCCCAAAGGTCTAGTTAAGAATTATACTAGCACGCTAACAGCAACTGTTCCCAAAGTTGTATATGAAACTGTGTTTTATAAAACATTCCACTGACATTAACCTCTGTCACTGTCCACACTCTGATGCATACAAACAAACATTATTCCCAGAAGCAGAGCTCAGTCCCACTTCCTCTCTCAGAAAGATGTGCAAGAAATACACGACTTCAGAGGTCACACAGGTTTAAACGTGAAGCAACAGCACAAGGTGGCATTAGTTAGTGTTTAATCTGTTAACATCCACTGAAAATATGTGTGTTACATCACTGGAGGCGTCTTAACAGGCCAAGTGTGCACACACACAAATGTTTGCAGTTATACCCTGAGGTGGTGCAAGTTGTTACAATAATAAATGGAGAAAACAAAAGATCCATGTGAGTCAGAAAAATAAAATCGACACAGATAAAGCAGCTGTGCAAATAGGCGCATTAGTGTGACGCAGTAGAGATCGGCTGTGGTGCCACAGTCTTGTTAATGAGACCGACAGCAGATGGGAAGAAACTTATTGTGACAAAAACAAGATTTTGGTTCTGATGGAGCACAGCCTCACGCCAGAGGGAGGTTTCTCAAACTGTTCATGACCAGGGTGGTCGGCTTTTATCTTCCACACACACTTCAGCCCTGCAGGTTCTGGGTGATTGTTGTACACAGAAAGCGGAGGCACAGTATTTACTGGGTATCAGAGCAGAGTGATGGTGCTGAAGTCTACAATTATCATCACCGTTTTCTGAGCATTGAGCTAAAAGTTGTTTTGACCACTCCAGGTTACCAGACGGATAATCTCCAACCCATTTGCAGACTCGTCACCCTCAGAGATGAGCCCAGTGAGACTGATACTATACTGCTAACAAAAAACAGTCTGACTCATTCAAATTACTCATATACAAATTCTGTATCTAATTTCTTTTTAATTATTTTTATTAATTATTTTCCACTTTATTGTGGCTCCTTTTATTCCTGTCAGGATCCTGTAGGACAGTTTCTGGTCTGATCCTCTGAAGTGAACCTGCTCCAGAGCTGGATAGTCACCATGAGTACGAGTCCTCACCTCCAGACATAAGACCCTGAGGAACAGTCAGAACAAACTAAGACTATACTTTCAGGGATCATTTCTTTAGTTGTTGACTTGAGAAATGTGTTTCTAGAGAGTTTGGTCTCGCTGCCCACGATGAAGAGTTAAGATGTTTTCTCCTGAGCAGGAAACTGGTGGAAAGACTTTGTGTCTTTTTCACTGTTGATGATTGTTCAGTGTTTCTGACTGAGACACTGTTGGAGGAAACATGATCTGAGTGGAGCTTGTGCTTGTCAAAATGTAATACTTCAAATGTTTCACTATTGAGCAATTCTTAAAATCTTTTTTTTCCTTTTTTGTGAGATTTTTGAAGAGATTAGGGCCTTTTGGAGAAACAAAAGGGACAGATAACTGAACTAACTTACGAATCTGATAAAACCCATCTGAATGTGAATCAGGGATCTTCAGGGGGGAATTTGCCGTGCCGACTTTCCAGAGTTGTAAAATCCTCTCTGATGCTGAGTTATGAATTGCTTTAAACTTATGGACAGTCATGCTCACACAGCTCACTGCTGTTTGTCGTCTGAAAGAAAAGTCCACCATGAGTCTGAGTGCTCGTCTCCAGTCTGTGACACAGCAAATTAAACTTCTCTCTAGAGAGTTTTGTCTTTCTGACACTAATGTGGAGCAAGAAACCCTTAAAAATATCTGCTTTTGCGTTTTTCAGTGTCTCTGAGCCATACAGGAGGAATCTGAGTGGATCTTCAACGAAAAGTAAGGAATTATACTTCTGTTCTGAATTAACACGGGCCAAAGTCCACCCCTGCAGTATGAGCTTTGGTGCTGCCAAAGAGCCTGAAGGTAGCCTGGCTAGCACGCTAGGAGCAACTGTTCACAAAGTTGTTTATGAAACTGTGTTTTATAAAACATTCCACTGACATTAACCTCTGTCACTGTCCACACTCTGATGCATACAAACAAACATTATTTCCAGAAGCAGGTTGAACCCTGAAGCAACAGCACAAGGTGGCATTAGTTAGTGTATAATCTGTTAACATCCACTGAAAATATGTGTGTTACATCACTAGAGGCGTCTTAACAGGCCTGGTGCACACACAGATGTTTGCAGTTATTCTCTGAGGTGACGCTGGATGCAGCAACAGCGTGAAAAGTATTTTTTAAAGAGATGTAAAAACGATGCAGAAATCATTTTGTGTGTCTTTCCCTATGGAGCATTTGTTTATGCAGTTGGCGGAGAGCAGTGGAGGCCATGACCACCCCTGGAAAATTGTTGGCCACCCCACTGGCTGGCCACACCCCACCATCAGATTCCACTCATACCTTATCATCCTCATCATCTACAATCAAAGCATAAATGTAAAACCCATCAAATAAATCATTAGTTAATAAATAGCAAATAAATAAATTAATAATAAAGAGCAAAGAGCATAAATCGTAATTACTTTGTGGATGTTTTGCCAAAAAACAGAGCAACAGATGAATTAAGGGTTTCTAAAAGTATATATTTTTTAATTTATTTGTTTTAAATTATTTTTTT
>OMLM01006805.1:16379-34959 GCA_900302695.1 Helostoma temminkii | reverse complement strand
ATTATTTTTTAAAAGAATTTTACGTTTTTGTTTTTAAAACTCCCTGATATTTATTATTAGTTGCAATAACTCAAGCTGTATTGAAATAATTTGAAATTCTGTGTGTTTTTTTACAATTGTGTGTTTCTCAAAATTTAGGTAAATGTTTTGGATGCATATTGTGTTTTAATGAAAAAGAATCAAACGGCAGGCAATGCGCATTCACCAGCTTTACTGAATTAAAATTAGCACAAGAAGGAGCGATTTGGTGCGTCACCCTAAGATTTTCACTGGCCCATCTTGCCACCCCTATTAAAATTGTCGGGCTGCGCCAATATGATAATCCAACCACAAGCTTTTCCCTCTCAGCTGCTTGCAATGTGGCATAATAAGACAATGATCCTCCTCCTCCTCCTCCTTTTCTTCCTCGCTGTCCACATGCCTGCATTCCTCTGGATTCCAGTTGTGGAGGAGATGACACCAGCCAACATGTGAAAACGTGGCGCTTAATGTTGGATGTGCAGGTTTTATGGTGCACGGTCCCTTTTTCATGTGGCGTAATGTGAGTAAGTCAGAATGTAGAGTACACAAACACAGTTTGGAGGCATCATAAAGAAAGTGGGATTGAAACCCTCTGATTCCAATAGACATCTCTACTGGTTTGTAATGTCACTCTGCAGGCTACATATGACCCACAAGCTAATGTTCAGGTCTGGTTTTATGTGATAGGAGGCTTTAGCTATTGCCTAACAGATGTGGGATGTATCATGTTGCCATGAGTTCACCATGAGGACGCTGCCTCACGCATGAGCCTGTGACTCATCCAGAATAAACAACGCCCATATTTTCAGGGATCTTTTTTGGGACACATTTTATTTCTGCAGCTTCTGCAGGGCAGCAGTGAGAGTAATGTAGGTCATCCTAAGGCTGATCTGACTGGTTTATTTATTTATAATCAGGTGAAATATTTAACACAGTGCAGATTATTTTAATAGAAGACAGCTGAGTTATTGTCAATTATTATAAGTGTTTCTCCTCATGGTTTTCTGAGCTGAGGTGATTGAGCTAAAGAATAAAAACATCAACACTGTTAGAAATGAAAGAATCCTTAGTATTTATAAATGTTATTACATCCAGAGTGGATTAATGGGTTTCTGGATGACAGATCCTCTAGAGGATCAGATCAGATGTGTAAATTATTAGAATCACAATCAATCTTACAGTCTCGTAGTTTTTTCCTGCAGCCTGCCACCCTGGCATTTCAAACAAACAGTGGAGCTGTCACAGAGAAGCTGCTGCAGATACACATCAGACCAACTGCAGTGCAACCTAAGCTCAGCTGCTGTCATTGCTACGTCTCTTCATCAAAACAGACACGACAGAATACACACATGCTCTAGAAACAACATTAGACATGTGAAGAAACTCTGAATCACTGGTCACTAATGTTGTCACTTCACATCATAGCTAAACTCCATGTCAGGAAAACCAGATCGAGACACTGTGCAGAGTTGTGCTGCTGTAGACAGAGGCATCCTACACCATAGGCAGTATATCAAAGATTATCCAGACTATGTACTTGGATCTTACAGGATAAAGTCTAGGTAACCTCTGGAGCATCTCCCGGACATTTATGTTCTCACATGCAGCTGTCTCTGGTAGTGTCTGCAAACATGTTCTGTTATTGTTAAAGTCACTGTGCTGAAGCATAGAATGTGAGCACGTCCAACTTAGTGCTGCACAGACTCAGTTTTCTGACTTTCTGTTGGCCTATAACTTACTAAGCTTATAAAACATAATCCGCTCCAGACCTGCTCCAGCCCTTATAACCTTCACCATGAGTATGAGTCCTCACCTCCAGACATAAGACCCTGAGGAACAGTCAGAACAAACTAAGACTATACTTTCAGGGATCATTGCTTTAGTTGTTGACTTGAGAAATGTGTTTCTAGAGAGTTTGGTCTCGCTGCCCACGATGAAGAGTTAAGATGTTTTCTCCTGAGCAGGAAACTGGTGGAAAGACTTTATGTCTTTTTCACTGTTGATGATTGTTCAGTGTTTCTGACTGAGACACTGTTGGAGGAAACATGATCTGAGTGGAGCTTGCTGTCTTTATTTAGCAGTACTATGCACAGGGTTTGTTGGTAGAGAGTACTAAGCAGCAACAGGTTATATTTATCTGAGGCTGCACTAATGTGACTACTGCTGTGCCATACAAACAAATGAGCAAATCTAAAAGTGATTGAGTCTCTTTATGGTGTGTGTGAAACACACCATTATAAACACCATTATACTCTATATCAGCACTGTAGAATGCATCATGTCCAATCAATTGCTTTTTTGGGACTAACCTCTAAAGCTGCAATTACATTTCTACAAAGTTAATTGTAAAAAGCACCAGCTTTGTTGTGTGTCTACTGTGCTAGTCTACTTCATGTTTTGGGCTACATACAGAGCTTCTGTTGTTATTACAGTCTCTTATTTTTTTCCTGCAGCCTGCCACCCTGGCATTTCAAACAAACAGTGGAGCTGTCACAGAGAAGCTGCTGCAGATACACATCGGACCAACTGCAGTGCAACCTAAGCTCAGCTGCTGTCATTGCTACGTCTCTTCATCAAAACAGACATGACAGAATACACACATGCTCTAGAAACAACATTAGACATGTGAAGAAACTCTGAATCACTGGTCACTAATGTTGTCACTTCACATCATAGCTAAACTCCATGTCAGGTTATCAGGTCCAGAAACTGTCCAGAGGGGGGTTGAAACATTATGACCCACTTGAAAACAGACCAGAGATTATCCAGACTATGTACTTGGAGCTTGCAGGATAAAGTCTAGGTAACCTCTGGAGCGTCTGTCTCGGACATTTATGTTCTCACATGCAGCTGTCTCTGGTAGTGTCTGCAAACATGTTCTGTTATTGTTAAAGTCACTGTGCTGAAGCATAGAATGTGAGCACGTCCAATTTAGTGCTGCACAGACTCAGTTTTCTGACTTTCTGTTGGCCTATAACTTGAAACACATAATCTAATCTAATCTAATACAGCATTTTAGAGCTGGACAGTCACCATGAGTACGAGTCCTCACCTCCAGACATAAGACCCTGAGGAACAGTCAGAACAAACTAAGACTATACTTTCAGGGATCATTTCTTTAGTTGTTGACTTGAGAAATGTGTTTCTAGAGAGTTTGGTCTCGCTGCCCACGATGAAGAGTTAAGATGTTTTCTCCTGAGCAGGAAACTGGTGGAGAGACTTTATGTCTTTTTCACTGTTGATGATTGTTCAGTGTTTCTGACTGAGACACTGTTGGAGGAGACACGATCTGAGTGGAGCTTCTTGTTCAGGTGTTGTTTTTGTTTTTTTTAAAATGGTGTTTAAGGTCTCTCTTTGAAAGATTAAATAGGTTCTCTAGGTGACAGCTAACATCTTGTGCACATCTACTGCTGAACCCAGTAGAACTCTTTTTTGTTGCAGTCATGTAGAAGTCAGTGTCCTCCTCTTTTAATTTGGTCGTTTTGTCTAAAAACATAATCAAAATCATCAGAGTGGATCTTAGGTAAATACCACTTCAGATGAACAACAAAACATTTTTCACTGTGTAATTATTAATCTAACGATACTACAAGTTACACGCCTGAACCATTCAGACGTGTGTTAACACATTTAGATAAGAGGGAAAGACATAAGTAATGGTCTTAGAGAAGTAATTGTCAGTGCACATCAGTCTGAGGATTGTTCACAATACAAAGTATTCTAGACAGCTACCAAGCTTCACAGGAGCTGATGTCCCAACACATTCACGCCAAGCTCAGTCTGTGTAATGCTCAGAGAAATATATAACTTTAGAGAGCTACATCTCAGACCCTACAGGCCTCACTGAGCATGTTAAATGTTACAGTCCGTGACAGCACAATTAGAAAAAGACTGAACAAGTACCTTTTGTTTGGGAGGTCTTCCAGGAGAAAGATCATTTTGTCTAAAAGAACATGAAAGTGTGATTGGGATTCACAAAACTACATCCAGACAAACCACAAGACTTCTGGAACAATGTCTTATGGACAGATGAAACTAAAGTGAAGCTGTCTGGCCTCAATGCCCAGCATCATGTTTGGTGATAAGCCAAACACAGCATTTTAGCGGAAAGACCTCTGGTAGAAGGATGGTGATTCTGGCTTGTTTAGCAGCCACAGGACCAGGACACATTGCAGCCACTCAGTTCTTCATGCACTCCTCTATACCAGAGTATTCTAGAGGCAAAGGTGAGGCCATCTGTCTGATGGCTAAGGCTTGGCCGAAATTGGGTCATACAGCAGAACAATGATCTGGAGGACACCAGTAAATCTGCATCAGAAGGGCTGAACCTCAACCCAGTAGAAATGCTGTGACAGGACGATAAGAGAACTGTGCAGAAGCAAATGCTTAAAACCTTCAATGAACCGAAGCAATGTAAAGAAGAATGCACCAAAAGTCCTCCACAACAGAGAGAGACTGATAAATCACACCGAAAATGATTAATCAAAGTTATTGCTGTTAAATGTGGATCTACAAACTTTGAATCATAGGGGACACTTGTCTGTTTCTTTTTGGCTTCATATTTGTCAAATGAATAATGGGACACATATGGCACAACATACAAAAGTTATATGTTGTTGTTCTTTCCAGGTTGTACTGGCCTAATACTAAGACTCACTATGATCACATGTTTTTTATTATGTATTTACACAATAAAACAGAATTATTAGAGGAGGCACACATTTTCACACAACTGTAAATTATACCACTTTGTCTCTGTGTAAGAAGACAAAAACATTTTCAAGTCAAGGTGTAGTGCACATTTCTGCTGTAGAAACTATTCTGCACATAGAAACTCAATGGTAGTGTCAGAGCAGTGAGGGTAAAGTAGTTCCTCCTAAGGTCCATCTGACACACTGAAATCCTGAAACTGTTTGACCGACATAGAGAAAATTGATCTTTGAGATTATTTTGTCCCTGTCAGGATCCTGTAGGACAGTTTCTGGTCTGATCCTCTGAAGTGAACCTGCTCCAGAGCTGGAGAGTCACCATGAGTACGAGTCCTCACCTCCAGACATAAGACCCTGAGGAACAGTCAGAATAAACTAAGACTATACTTTCAGGGATCGTTTCTTTAGTTGTTGACTTGAGAAATGTGTTTCTAGAGAGTTTGGTCTCGCTGCCCACGATGAAGAGTTAAGATGTTTTCTCCTGAGCAGGAAACTGGTGGAAAGACTTTGTGTCTTTTTCACTGTTGATGATTGTTCAGTGTTTCTGAGTGAGACACTGTTGGAGGAAACATGATCTGAGTGGAGCTTGTTTTATTAACAGCAAATAATGGTTCTTGAAATCACTGAGTAATGTGAGTTTTTTTTCTATTCTACTTCTTTCTATTGTGGCCCCAGAAAAAAAAACACTAATAATAAAACAGTATTAGTCATTTTCTTTTGGAAAACAGCGTCTTATCTACACAAGCTTTTCTTTATAATAATTATTACATGAATGCTCTGTTGATTAAGCTGTGACTTTAGTAAGTTCAGATCAGAAAGATGAAAAGACTGTTTTGTTAATGAGTGTTTTTATTCTTCTGTCTCATGACGCAGAAACTATTTGGCTTCTGTGTTGGTGAAGACATGGTTTGAGTGGAGCCCAGTTCTTGTACAAAGATAACATTGTCAAAATCACATGATGGGTGAAAAGCAAATCATATTTTCCTTGTGGCATTAAGGGTTTCGTAAGAATCTGGTGTTGAGCCCACTCCTTCATTACATCAGTCTAATCAGCAACATCCAAAGAATTGTTCCCATTGATGCAACATTTCTTTCTGTCTATTGAAAAACTGTGGCTTAAATCTACACAAGCTCTTCTCTAGAACCGCTTAGTCCCCGTAGGCGTCGCGGGCATGCTGGAGCCTATCCCAGCTGTCATACTGGAGAGAGGCGGGATAGAGCCTGGCAGGTTGCCAGTCCATCACAGGGCCACATATAGACAAAGACAACCATTCACACTCTCATTCACTCCTAGAGGCAACTTGGATTCTCCAAGTAACCTGACTGCATGTCTTTGGACTGTGGAAAGGAGGCCGGAGCGCCCGGAGAGAACCCACGCAAACACAGGAAGGACGTACAAACACATGTAAACAGCAAATGAATATTTTTGCTCTTTTGTGCAGAAGTCATAAAGTGAAAGAAAGTGAAAGAGAAAAAAGACTCTTCTGATGTTAGTCTGAGCTGCAGTGAAGGAATAAGATTGTAAAAACATCACGAGTGTAGAGAATGAAAGATTCACTACGGACTGAAAATAAAGCAACTGAATGTGTTATCACCAAGTATGCATCAGTTTTAAAACCAGAAAACCTGAAACATTTAAACAGTCTGACTGATCTACACATATATCTACTGATCTTCATTTTTTGTCACTTTCTCTTTAACTTGTCTGTCCCTGTCACAATCCTACATGATGTTCCCAATGATCTGATTGGCCAGTGGCTGTTGACAGTGTCTGTTCTGATCCTCTGAAGTGAACCTGCTCCAGCGCTGGAGAGTCACCATGAGTACGAGTCCTCACCTCCAGACATAAGACCCTGAGGAACAGTCAGAACAAACTAAGACTATACTTTCAGGGATCATTTCTTTAGTCATTGACTTGAGAAATGTGTTTCTAAAGAGTTTGGTCTCGCTGCCCACGATGAAGAGTTAAGATGTTTGCTCCTAAGCAGGAAACTGGTGGAGAGACTTTGTGTCTTTTTCACTGTTGATGATTGTTCAGTGTTTCTGACTGAGACACTGTTGGAGGAAACATGATCTGAGTGGAGCTTTTTTTCTTATTGTAAGAAACTATTGAGTTTGTCAAGTTTCTCTCTATGAGAAATAAATCTTCAAGCTGACACTAGTTTTGAGTGTGTGTACTGTTAAGTTCTTCATAGAAGATAACACTTTATCCCTGTAAGATTGTGGATTATGAGAATTTAAAAATATTTATCAGTGTAAATGGTTTGCACTTAAATAGCGCTTTTCTACCTTACTGGTACTCAAAGCGCTTTTACACTGCTTCTCATTCACCCACATTCGCTCACACACACCGATGGCAGAGCTGCCATGCAGCTGACCTGACTCATCGGGGGCAACTTGGGGTTCAGTGTCTTGCCCAAGGACACTTCGACATATGACTGGAGGAGCCGAGAATCTAACCACCAATCTTATGACTGGTAGACGACTGCTCAACCTCCAAGCCACAGCCGCCCCACTTTCTTCTCTTAGAAAATGTCAGCTCAGTACTACTCTGCTTCGAGTAAGTACTACCAATCATGTAATACTTGCACTACATCACTACTGCATCACTGTTTTTGGGCAGTTTGACTAATTTCAGCTGTTCATAAGCGATTTCAGAGGAGATGTTGATGAAGTTACAGCTGCTCATTAGTTGGACATTAGATTAATACAGAACCCCATGGTTACAGGTTCGTTGAGATTATTTTGTATAAGCGAAGCCACATTTTCAGCTCCTGTGTTTAGACAAGATCTTCCTCCTGACACTTGTCAGAGATGTCAGAGATTAACACTAAAGGAAGTTAAACGATCTTTTCTTTTCTTCTTTTTTTGCCAAATCAGTCACTGAAACATACTTCCTCATTCTCCTGAATACAGTATTTCAGTCCAGTTCCGTTTAACTCCAGAAAAAGGAGAATCGCGAACAGCTGACCTATGTCTCGACCTCCGACACATAAGAACCTTTGTTTGTTACTTCCATAGTTACAAAGGGAAAGCTCTGAAATCTGAAAGATTTCAAATAGAAGAAGAAATAGAATATAAAGAGGATGTTGGTTAAATGTCTTCACTTTGGTTTTTGTGTTTCACTTGTGTCTAAGCCTTTAGATTTTAGCAACAAAACCACAGCTATTCAACACATGTGACAGAGATCTGGTAAGACCCATGTATCGTCTCCTCTTTAATAAACCTGCCTGGTTTGTTAGAAACTGACCAGTGATGTTTGGGAAATCACCTCCTCTTTAGCCAATATGACCTTGGCTGGTCCCGAGCTGCCTCACTCATGCATGTCTGGATCAAAACAAACACCACAAGGTCGGTCGCCTTCATTTATATCCAGTGTTTCCTGGATAATTACTAGCCCAGTGTGGTCTTTATTCCTGTCCATGCTTTGGAGAGACTGGTGAATCATAAATATATTTTAACTAAAAAGCAAAAGAAATGATCCAGTAATTGATCTGACCATTTAAATTCTATTTTCGCAAGCACACAGCACAAACTACTCATATGTATTAGGGTTATATGACCAGTGTAGAAATAGTCTAATGAGAAATGATGTTTATGCACATTATGTTTGTTTGTCTGTATGTAACTGGTCGAGAAATATACATTAAGACCAACTGCAACTTACACAAAGTGAATTAAGTGACTTTTGTGTTAGTCCACTGCTTTGGTTCAGACTGAAAAATCTCAGCAGCTGTAAAACTGAAAACAACTACTAATAATGTGATGTTTGGGACAAAGACACCAAGCTGACATCAAAGTAGAAGCGACTTCGACCGATTGTAGCGTCTCATGGAGACGTTAGCGTCATGTTAATTATTTTGTTACTTAACTCTTCATGAGTTAACTATGGTTGCCCCTGTTGGAGCCCACTCTCCAAAGACAAGCAGGTACAGTGAATTACTAACTCTAAGCTGTTGAATGAGTGTCAGTGTGTTTCTCTACAGTGTTTGCATGCCCTTTGTCCAACTTGTGGTTAAGAACATGGAAACACCAGCCACAAGCTGGACATTATTTGCCAAATACTTGAACCCTATCAGATGAAAATTAAACAGTGGGATGTGGTAAACTGGTGACCTGCCCCACATACTGTAGGAGATGGTGAGGTAGATCAAGGAATGTGAGTGAGTGTTAAAAACAGATGGATAGTAGTATTTTTATTTAGTTTGTGCAGAATGTTCCAGTTTAAACCAGTGACTTAGAATCGCTTACCTGAAGTCTGGGTAATCCTGCACCAAACGTTCAAGATGCAGTTTTATGTCCCCTTTGTTTTTCTGTCCGATGATCTCGCTGAGGTCGTCTCCTACCGGGTAGAGCCACTCCTGAGTCGAATTCTACGACAGAAATTAGCCTTTAAGAAAATCACAAAGCTGTGGCTTACATTAACAATCCAGTTCCCATTGAATAGAATTTACATATATAGCTTAACTATGTTAAGCTATATAACTATGTTTTTTGTTGAGAAAAAGTTGATCCTATCTCATTCGTGTAGCCGAGGAAAGTCAGTTAGAGTCCACAAATTTATCCTCCAGGCTTCACTTCACACCTGCCCAGACCTGCCTTCACCTGCCTTCTGTTCTGGTCCATTCTCTTGTGTAGAGGCTGCAGGGCCTCCTCTCTTAGCGCTTCCCATAGAATTTCACACCCTAGGCAACTGCCTATGTCGCCTATGTGGCCGGCCGCCCCTGCTACACTTAAGATGGCCCAGCACAGGAAGAAAGACACCTCTAGACCAGAATCAGCTTTGTACCTTCATCTACAGGACAAAGAAAACTCATTTGAGGACAATGTTCATATTTTGGACAGAGAAGACAAGTGGTTTGAGAGAGGGGTCCATTAGGATTTCCATGTGTAAATAAATACGCCATGGCTCAACAGAGGTGGAGGGCTTAAGCACAAAATTCAGACCCAACTCACATGATCCACTGTAGTGGGGGTGATGTGCTTTGTCTCTTGTGCTTTTTAAACCAATCCCAAACCTAAATGCACAAACCCGAAAAACCGAAAATCACCTGTGTAAGTGAATTTGTTGAATGTGCCAGTAGACTTTTGGCCTTAGCTGGATAAGATTCAACACATCCAACCAGAGAGATGGGAGTGGTGGGTAAGAGCAGGAATCCCACTGAGAGAGAGATCCGTTAAGATTGGCAAGTGCAAATAAAAACCCATCACTCAACAGAGGTGGAGGCCTTAAACACAACATGTGCTCTATTTATCATGCTGCCCTTTCTTTTATCGACCCACTGTAATGGAGACATGAGGGGCTGCCAAAGGTATGACTACAACATCTACTTACACCCTTCCCTTCCATTGTTCACCTAACAAACCTGTTCATGGCAAGTGTGAAGAGAAACCAACCTGGAGGATAAGTGTGCGGTCTCTAACCAACTTCCTTCAGACTGGTGAAGCTACTTAGATGAGTAGTGAAACCTTTGACCTAACAAGAATAAAGTCCTGCTAAAGTTTAGTTTGACAGATGTTAAATGCCAATTTTTGTTTGGTTTTCATGCCCCTCCCCTTTTAGAAAGTGCCAAGCTGCTTGGCCGCATAAATTATGGTACTGAAAGATGCCCAAAAATACCCCAACCGAGCCCTTTATGAAGGAACTTGATTGTCTTAACATGTAATGATGACTGTTCCTGTCATAAAGAGCTCTCGGGGAGTTTCCTGAAGTCATAACTCAATAGAAGTTATCTTGACCTGGATGCTACATTATTATTATTATTATTTAGTTGAAACAAGTGTAAGCCAGCATTTTTGGAGCTTGACACAATCTAAGGAGTAAAGTTCATTATCCTTTATCTAATGTTTCTAGTCTGTATCCCGTGACGTCCTAGTTGATGGAATTGCAAAACAAACTGAAATATCCCTTTAAATTGTGGTGGGGAAAGTACTGAGATCATTTTACTAAGTGAAAGCAATAGTAAAACAATGTAAAAGTAAATACCCTGCAATGAAAACCAGAAAACAGAAATACTGATTGATATGTATTGATCTAATCGTTATAATCAGTTCTGCACTTTCTGCAGAACAAACATCGACTGTGATTGACATATTACTTTATTAGAATAATGTTATTAAAGCATCAGCATATGAACAGAGTCTTAGGGTTACAGCTGGTTAGGCTGTTATTTTTAATGTCAGCATATGCAGAATAATTCCCAAGCCAGAGGTCAGACCCCTTCAGTCGCAAATCTTCCTCGTCAAAAATTTGTTTTAAAAAACTTTGTTCTTGGAGCTGTGGGCCATAAAACTCACATTAAACTTAGGTTAAAATAGCTATTAAACACTTTTTGATATGAAGCCACAATTTGGAAATACAGTACAAAGTATTCATACCCCTTAAACCTTTCCATATTTTGTCACGTTACAACCACAAACTTAAATGTATTTCACTGGCATTTTTTGTTATAGACCAACACAAAGTATTACGTAAATGTGAAATGGAAGGAAAAGAAAACTGTGGAAAGTGTTGCACATGTATTCAGTGCAACCAACTGCCTTCAGAAGTCCCCTAATTAGTAAATAGAGTCCACCTGTGTGTACTTCAATCTCAGTATCAATACAGCTGTTCTGTGAAGGTCTTGGACGTTTGTTAGAGAACATTAGTGAACAAACAGCATCATGAAGACTAAGTAACACACCAGACAGGTCAGGGATAAAGTCGTGGAGATATTTAAAGCAGGTTAGGTTATAAAAACATATCCCAAGCTTTGAAAATCTCACAGAGAATTGTTCAATCCGTCATCTGAAAGTGGAAAGCGTATGGCACAACTGCAAACCTACCAAGACATGGACATTCGTGTCCACCTAAACTGACAGGAGGAGGAGCTGCAGAGATCCGATACAGTGCATCCCGATTCACAGCGCTTCACTTTTTCCACGTTTTGTTATGTTATAGCCGTATTCCAAAATGGATTAAATTCATTATTTCCCTCAAAATTCGACAAGTATTCACAGGCTTTGCCATGAAGCTCAAAACTAAACTCAAGTTGCATCTTGTTTCCACTGATCATCTGAGATGTTTCTACAACTTGACTGGAGTCCACCTGTGGTACCTCCAGTTGATTGGACATGATTTGGAAAGGCACACACATGTCTATATACTTGGGATTGGGCTTGACTTAGGGGGTTAAATACATATGCACAACACACTTTTTAGATTTGTCATTTGTAAAAAATCCTGTACACTGCCGATCATTTTCCTTCCATTGTGTTGGTCTATCACACAAAATCCCCAAAAAATACATTTAGGTTTGTGGTTGAAACATGACAAAGTGTTGAGGGGTGTGAATACTTTAGTGAGGTACTGTAACTTAAAGTTGAAGGATGCTGACACTTGTTGTTTTTTTCTTTTAAAGTATACAGCACTGGTTGAAAGTCTAGAATTTACTGCTTTACTGCTGATTTAGGGCTCAGAGAAGACTTACAATGTCTACACCGTGGGCGTTGTTTGACAGGTGTGATGAACAGTTGCCTGTTGCTCTCTCCAGCACATAGTTGGACTTGCAGTGGTTCTGTTTCCATTAAAACCTAAATATTTTCCAGAGGCTCAGTTCTGCTGTGGCTGTGCTTAAGGAATTCAACTCAGACCTTCAAAGATGCTGTCACACATAATTTAACTAACCTTGATTTTCATAGCTTTGTTAACTTATCTAATTATACAAATTATTTGCATTAGCAGAACTGACCGGCTAATTACTGCACAGCTATTGTTTGTTTTAGCGGTTTTATAGATAAATTACATATACTACTACTGAAACATAACACTTCATGTGTTGGCAGGGAAGTGTGGCCAGAGTTTCCAGGAATGTAGTGTTTGCTCTAAAGTGATTAATCACGGGAAACACAAGATCTTGGCTTCAAGCCAAAAGGATGGTGCTCAGTATAAGATGCAACTCTGGGCCTTAAACTGTTTGCATCACACCTACACCCATCTTTGGGATGTATTTTTCACATCTGCCCTAATTATAAATTAATTATTATATTAATGTGCGTGAAGTGAAAATTTAATTACCATGTTCTCGAACAATTCCTCAAGTTTACCCAACTGCTGACGGATCTTAGTCGCTGCTTTCTCGTGCTTCCTGTTCTTGCACGAGTAGTTATTCTTCATCAGCTGGTTGACATATTCTTTCACCACGTGATAGTGCAAATGGTTTGCAAACTCCTGTTGCCAAGAAGCACACACACACACACACACACACACACAGGGAGAGAGTGCTGTAACAGAATAACAGGATGAACACACACAAAAAAATGTGGAAGGTAAGTTTGCGAGTCAATAGCTTTTTAATTTGTCTGTCACACGACTATCAGCCATTAGATTATCCAAACTGACACCTCCACTTCCACCTATTCATTGGTCCAATGACTATTTCTTTCGATTCTGTGCTTTCTGCTGGTGCAGCATCCGGCCCAAAAAACAATGGTGCCGATTCACTGGAACTTCCAAGAAGGATAACCATAATGAAATGAGGATTTCCTCTGCAGACCTGAAGCCATGACACTAACTTAGCTGATGCGGTTTATCTTTTGTTCAAACCAATTCCAATTCTAAATATAGAATCCTAATGAAAACCAAACAAGTGCAGGAATCCCGCTCATGCCTTTATCCTGTCTCCTCCTTCTCCCTCTCCTTACCTGGACTCGTGGACGCTTCATGACAACGCAGTGCTGGGAAAGCAGGCTGGTTCGAGAATAAAGCTGATTGAAATCATCATCATTGGTGAGCCACTTTCTTGTAATCATTCTCCTCAGATATGGCTGGAAAACAGCACAGAAAGACGGTTTCAAGTGAGAAATGTGAATCGCTTTTTCTGATTTTCTCTCTGTAATTCTGAGGGGAGTATCTCTATGTCAGTGTAACAGGGTGTATGATGTATCAGCACTGTACTTGTGGGAAATGTTTAATTTAGCTCAGTCGCAGTAGATTGATCACCGGGAGTCAGACTACTTATGAGCACATGTAGCACGTACGATCAGTTTGACTTTCCTATGGATGAATTATAAGAATTTGATGCTGAATCAACAAATGGTAACAATTTATCCCTATGACATTTGCTCAGCTGTGCATTGTAAAAAATAATTCTTCTTCTTCTGCATTTCAGAATTAAATATTACCCAGATGATCGTCACTGTTCTGCATTTGTGGGCCACTAGAGCATGTGCACTCACAACAAGTAAAATAATCCTACAGACTCTGGACCGAATGGTTGAAATTCTGGTAATAGATTATTAATAATAATTGTGTCCTGACATCTCCGCCTGTTTATGTAACTGTACTTCATTTACCAAGAGAACGATGTTTGTTTCTTCCTTTTCTCAAGAGGTGTGTTGACCACTACTACAACTATTAATGGTATTTTACTCACTTTAATCACATGTACAAAAACTGTAACAACGTAGCGTCACTATGCGGAGGAGTGAGCGCCACTATCGGTCACAGAGACACAGACACAGAGAGGAGAGGCATCGTACCTGCTGTATTTTCAGATCTGCTAGTCTTACTTACTGCTCTTTTCAAACAAAATGTATCCTGGAACTGAGGCACCCGAATAAATAGTACATTTATAACGAGTCAATTTACAGACGCACGTATGCGTGAAATGCTTCCTGCGCTGCAGATGTGTCTGCAGACACTTCATAGTAGTGAAAAGATAGTGAAAAGTGGTGGCACAACAGTTCTGCTGGCTTCCTGGATTTTACACTGCTTAACTGTGATACCTGGATATTTCGTTGTTCCCCTACGATGAGGTGAAGATGACAAGATGTGTTGATAGGTAAACAAACACTAACATTGATCGCATTTCAGTCTCCTAAATCCTAATTTTCACTTCAAAATACTTTAACGGTAAAAAATCTATCATATTTTTGAATGTAAATGTTGAATCTGATGCCTCGTTGTTGACAGAATTCTGAGGTTTCTTTAGCAAGTGTAGTCTGCACAGTTTCTATTATACTGATCCTGTTTTACTTTTCAAGTTCTGCAATTCTGCCTCTCAAGAAAACTGTTGTTTTAAATTCCCCCAGCTGACATCTGTTAACATCCGAGTGGCCTTTAGCAGCTGTAGAAACCATGTCAAGTTAAGTAGTGTGATTAAACGCATGGGAAAACAAAAGTTTACTACATTGCCTCACATCCTGTTTTCCTTCCCCTATAGTCCACTCACTTTTTGTGCAGTTACACAGTAGTTTGCAGTGTAGTAGTAGTAGTAGTAGTAGTAGTAGTAGTAGTAGTAGTAGTAGTGTTTTTAATAGATCCAGTAAAGGAGAATCCCAGTTTAAAAAAACTGCTGTAGAAAACGTCTGCTCTCTGTGAGGTAATGAATCCATGTAAAACAGAATCATCCTCATACCTTCACATCCTCTTTGAACTGGTCCTCCAAGACCTTCATGAGCCTGTTGATCAGACCCGTCACCTCTTCCCTGAAGCCTTTCACCTCTTCTGGACAGGCGTTGCTGTACCCTTCCATGTGCTCTCTGCAGGAGGGAAAACAGAACCTTGAAGTTAAGTACAATACAACAATACATTTGCATTCAGAAATATCACTCTCGTGTGCTAAAGTTTAGAGATACTGTATCTTATCTTAGTACTGACAGATGCTAAAGTAGTTTAGCAGTTAGCACATCTCACATCAGTTTTTGCACTACACATGTGAGTGCATTATAATAATGCAGTTTATTTTGACATATTAAAACTGTAATCTGATGCCATTAAAGGAAAAGCTAGGGGACCATTAAAATTATTACATCTCCAGATCAATATGTGATGGAAACAGCCCAGTCTCCTAGCACGTCCATCGCATAGTTGGCGAGCTGCCTCTGGCTTCATGTTGTCATCCCCAGGGGCTGAGCTGGACTGTGTTTTTCCTGAAACTTTGTCCCAGTTTCTTTGGACAAATCAAAGCCTCATTGTGACTTCTTCTCTAAGGCATTCAGGGCACACAGTAATGAGTTGTGAGAGAAACCATTTGCATAGACAGACCATGCAAATGCTTCCTACATCCTAGCATGAAGAAAGAAAACTCCTCTCTGGAGTTCTCACTGTTGCCAAAATCTTATTTACTTTACAAAAGTTTACGAATGGGGCAAAACCTGCTTAATCCCATTTCTTGATATTGCGATAAAATCTAAACAACCAGTTTTGTTCATTCAGACTTCACAAAGCTGACTCTCTAGCAGTCACTTTAAGTGCTCATCATGCTGTGTTTGACCTCTGGATTGTTTTCAGTTCCCATTTCTTATTAAACTTTCCCACTGCACGATTGCACACTGAAGAAAACACAGCTGAAAAGTCTGTGCTCCTCCTCTCTGTGCTGGCATGTAGGCCACAAATAGAAGCAGGACAATACCTGCAGATACGAGTGTGCAAACCTTATTTTATGTTTTTTTTAAATGAGGTTTGGTTGGACACAGCTTAGAGCCTCTAGATTTTTTGCTGCATGTGCCTTAATTCTACTCATAATGCATTTTAAAACCCGTGAATGCACATGCACATTTCCTTCCCAGTGTTTATCATGTTTTTATAAACTTCATTAACTGGATTGTCAGTTGTTAAAATTAAAGGAACAAAGTATTAATGTACGAGAGGTTTTGCCTGAAAAACGCTTTCCTCAGTCATTCAAAATAGAAAGCAGACATTATGTTTGCAGCCACAAGTGCATGAGTTTTTGTTGGTACTGACAGACATAGCTGGGGAGGTTGTGAAGGGTTAGCTGGCAAATGTGCTCTCGGTACTTCCCCTGCTCCTAACTCACAGCCCCCATTTCCCGGAATCACATGACTCGGTACTTTCAAAGCTGGTACATTCATCTCTCAGAGTGAGAGGCAGGCGCTGGTCGGGTCTCTAATTCTAAACAAAGCTGCTGGAGCTCCCTAAACGTGCTGGCACAAACACGTGGAGTCGGACGGGTTTAAGTAGGCCAGAGATTCAACATCTAAACAAGATTCAGCTTCTATTAACAGCCTCATTAGGTATGTGCTTGTTTCCTGTCTCAGAAATAAGTCATTAAAATGTCATTAAGAAAATATTTAATGTCTACAAAATTAAAGCACACAGAAAAGTTTCCATCCACATCTAACCACGTCACACACTCTATGTTGAGATTATAGACTTGTCAACAGCTTCACGAGATGCTAAAATAAAGTTGAGAAAAAGTTTATATTTATTCCATTTTTCATTATATTAAATCCTGATCCTCCTAACTGTGTAGTAACTACATCCTGTTGCTTCACAATTGTGAACAAATTAATGTGATGAATGACAACTGTGACTGACAATCATCTAAATAAACAGAAGAAAAACCCAACAGGTTCACTGGATTACTATTCTGCCATATGATAATATGAGCATGGTATCTGTTCCACAGTATTTTATCTCATATTTTAATGTTTTAAGGATTGTATATGTATTTTCTACTAATTTTGCACTGTGTTTTATAATGTTTAGACTTTATATTTAGGTGAACTTCACTAAAGACTCTTTCTGCTCTGGTTTTACTTTGAAGTTATGCTTTTATTTATGCACAACTTGTACAAGGCGCTTTTTAAAATACATTCTTTTTTCTTTATCTTAACTTAAATATGATGCTGCTCCAGACATAAACAGAGAACAATTGAAGCATACACAGATCCTCATCTGATGACAAATGGCAGAACGCCAAGTTTTTTTTTTCTTCTGCAAAGATTCATGGGAAATTCAGGAAGTCACGTGACTTACTGTAAAGCCGTGAAGCTGTTAATGTAGGTTATGTGATACTCTGCCCAGAGAGGCTCTGGCTCGACTGTGCTGCAGTGCTGTTTAAACTCCGTCTCAAAACTGCAAAGTAAGGAGAGATTCGGTTAGATGGATTAGGCTGTCAGACATATAAAAGGGTTTCACAATCTTGTATTTTAAAAGAAAAACGGAAGTAGTCACACACAAATCTAACTGAAGCCTCAAAAGTAAAAGTACTCATTATGCAGAATGACCTTTCAGAGTAATACGTAAGGATTATAATTCTTGATACGTCCGTTTAATGTTGGTAAAGATCATTTGAATAATTTTACACATTTTTGTAATCGACAAACCTCTAATGATACATCACAGTTTATTTATTTAGTGCTATGAATATTAATCTAGTAACTGAGTGTATGCTCTGCATAAAAGTGTAAATGTAAATATATTGTAGTTAAGTAAAACTAAATCGTTGTCAAATGTAATAATGAAGTACCTCAAGTACTTGAATAAATGTACTTTCCAACACTTAAATTTAACATTTAAAATGTAACAAAATTATGTTTATCATTAATATTACAAATAAACTTCACCGGACTATTTAATCGGTAGATACAGTACGCAGCATAGACGGGTTATAAATACTATTTTAATGCACATAAGAATTACAAAAATAAACATTAATGAACACTGAGAGTTCAGAGGCCGATTAATATGATGTACATGGTGCAAGTCTGGTGCTGTGAACACTTCTGTCTTATAACGATATGACTTATTGGAAATGAACGGCACTTATGCAGAATGTAATTTAAAAATATATAATAATATTAAAGCTGTGGCTATGAAAGTACTTGATCGGTCAATATTAACTCATATGGTGGAGTTACACATCGTTCAAACTCACCCAACTTTATTTTCTGTGTTTATTTATTTTTTATATTTATTATAATTTTTTATACACTGTTTGGCTGTTTCTATTACTTTCAAAATATATCCGCAGTATGTTTTATGTGTTTTATGTGTTGTTTCCTGTTATATTTTTAAACGTCTCCAGAGACAAAAAATTAAGTTTCGTATGATCTTTCTACTTCAG
>OMLM01006804.1:5424-15935 GCA_900302695.1 Helostoma temminkii | reverse complement strand
CAGGACCCACTACAGTTTGCCTATCGGCTCCAGGTTGGAGTAAATTATGACATTGTTTACCTGCTTCAGCTCTCTCTCACCTGGATAAAAGCAAACAACAAAGGACCATGTTGTGCCTTTAACACCATCCATCCTGTCCTGCTGAGAGAGAAGCTCCTGAATTAATGTGTGCAACAAGATGCACACATGCTGCAGATTTATTACTAGTGTGTTGTAGCCAGTGCAGTTTTCTTTCAGAGCCAGCGACAACCACAAACTGAATAAAGTGATCAGGAAGGCTGGCTCTGTGCTGAGGACTTCCCTGGAACCTTTAGAGCAGGTGGTGGAGAGGAGGATGCTGCACAAACTGCTGAGCATCATGGAGAACAGTCACATCCTCTACACAGCTACTGGTTAAACAGAGGAGCAGTTTTAGTCAGAGAGTAAAAGGCAAAAGCCATCAGCATGTACAGTGAGTCTACTACAGTCTGCTACAGTTTAACGATGTATTAAGACACACTTCTATTCATGTTTTTCACCGAGTTCACTATTATAATTTTTGTGTACTTGTGCTATTCTTTGTACTGTGTATTGTGTATTGTAAGTGTGTTGATCATCTTGTTGCTGAATGTTCCAGTGGAATGGAATTACATCCCAACCAAGCTTTAACATGACCAGATAAACAGCAGAATACCACTGAACACTGGTTGTAGGGCTGGTGCCATTAGCTTAACGCTAATCTAATGAGAGCGAGAAACATATTTAACTCCCATGTTTTACTTTGAAGGTCTTCACCGGAAACACGTATTGTGGCAACCTTCACCAATCTTATCCTCCGGCACCCTCCTCCCTCCTGAACAGACTTGGCTGATCAAAGTTTGCTCCTTGTTTTTATTCAAGTGAAGGGGAGTGGAGAACCTCATGGGTGCCACCGTTGCTGACAACATGTGGACATTCTTCTGTTTAACGTCAGAATCGTAAAGGATTCCGTATGGATACGGATGGTGCTGACAAGTGGCGGAGGCGCACGAGGAGCGCGCGAGCCTGCTGCAGACAACAACCCGGAGCGCGAGCCGAGGAATCCAGTGTGCTGCGGTGTCTGAGCGTGGGAAACACGGAAGAAGACCATGATATGAAGGAGGACGGCGGCCTCTTCAAGCAGGACAGCCTGGAGCTGAGGGTCATGGCGCCCCGCTACAGCTTGGTGCGGGAGGTAGGAAGAGGTACATACGGCGTGGTGTACGAAGCGGTGGCCCGGAGGTCCGGCGCTAAAGTTGCCGTAAAGAAACTGCGATGCGACGCTCCGGAAAACGTGGAGCTCGCGTTGCAGGAGTTCTGGGCGCTGGCAAGTCTGGAGAAACGGCATCAAAACGTTGTGCATCTGGAGGAGTGTGTGCTGCAGAGGAATGGGATGGCCCAGAAAATGAGTCATGGAAACAAACGGTCCAAACAGTACCTAAGACTGGTGGAGACTTCACTAAAAGGCGAGTGTCTTGTCTAATGTTAGCTGTGTAGCGTTACCAGTTTGAGCTGAGTCACCTTTCAAGAATTAAGTGTTCAGAGGGAAATAAGTGATGTTCTGCTATTTGGGTTAACGCCGAATTAAAAAGCAACATTTGACACGTCAGAAACAGTTTTGATAGTAGCAATTTGTTTTTGGTGCCCACCCTTATAGCCATGGTAATATTAAATGGTAAACATCTGTAATGTAGTTCTGACTTCCTGGCCAGAACAGGAGGTAGTTCCTCCGATTCAGACATTGATTTTCTGTATGTGGTAATGTTGCGATATTTTTTCAAGTAAGTGATCATTAGGGCCTAAGTTAACAGTTAAGATTTTCGTCTTTAATGGTTAGTTGGCTAACTTTTGTAACGTTGGTCGTTTAGTTTACTTAGCTAACATTAACCCAGAGAAAGCTGTGTTTTTCTTTAGGTTTCCGTCATTCGTTGTTATAACACGTAGTCAGTTTTTATAAGAACATTGTTCATGAGTGAGGTTCGTTTTGTTGTGCTACCTTTTGTGTTTGTAATTCCCTTTAAACTAGAATTGTTGTTGTCGCCATGACACGGACTCACTGGGGGATGGGCAGATTTTGTGAAGGAGCTCAGGAGACTCTCTCACTAAAATGGAGTCTGCTGTGTTGGCTGCTTTCACAGAGCTGTTCTGCACATTCCACTGACAATCACTGTAGCTGTGCCAAATCCAGCAACTTTACAGAGTTCTGTAAAGTCTCTGTGCTGAGCTGGTTCCCCTTGTTT
Source organism: Helostoma temminkii (assembly GCA_900302695.1). Classification (NCBI taxonomy): domain Eukaryota; kingdom Metazoa; phylum Chordata; class Actinopteri; order Anabantiformes; family Helostomatidae; genus Helostoma; species Helostoma temminkii. Next base: position 13,698 of record OMLM01006804.1, on the reverse strand, counting down.
GGGACAAGATATGTTTTCTTTAATTACATTATGTTGATATTTTGATTATGATTGATGATTTGAAATGTTTATCCCATTATATTACCTGTATGGAGTCGTTGCATGTTGATTGCAAGAATTCATATTCACGGAGTTGTGTAAATTCAGTACGTATTCATATAGAACTGCATGAAACAGCCACAACGATAATTTTAATAAAGGGTATGTGATCTTTTCCACATGTAATTATTTGAAGTATTGTGTAGTATTAATTCACTGTGTAAATGATTAATCTGTGTGTGTTGCAGGCGAGAGGGTGCTCAGTCCTCCAGAGGAGCCATGCTACCTCTGGTTTGTCATGGAGTTCTGCGAAGGTGGCGACCTCAACCAGTTCATTCTGTCTCGACGACCTGACCCGCGAACCAACAACAGCTTTATGCTCCAGCTGACCAGTGCCGTCGCTTTCCTGCACGAAAACAACATCGTCCACAGGGACCTAAAACCGGACAACATTCTCATCTCGGAGAAGTCGGGCACTCCCGTCCTCAAGGTGGCCGACTTTGGCTTGAGCAAAGTCTGCGCTGGTTTAAGTAACACGTGCGAGAGCAAAGAAGGCGACGATAAGAACAAAAACGTTAACGTCAACAAGTTTTGGTTGTCGTCAGCTTGCGGCTCAGACTTCTACATGGCTCCCGAGGTGTGGGAGGGCCACTACACAGCCAAGGCAGACATATTTGCCCTAGGCATCATCATATGGGCCATGCTGGAGAGAATTACATTCATTGATGCGGAATCTAAGCGGGAGCTGCTGGGAACATATGTGAAACAAGGAGCAGATATTGTGCCGGTGGGCGAGGCACTGCTAGAGAATCCAAAGATGGTACTGAACATCCCACAGAAACGCAGGTCATGCATGTCTGACGGGGTGAGGAAGCTGCTTCAGGACATGCTCGCTGTCAACCCTCAGGACCGACCTGATGCTTTTGAGCTGCAGACAAGAATGGACCAGGTTATGTGTGCTGCGTGAGCCTCAGCAAGATTGTTTACAGGTACTAATGTTCATATCATCACCTCCTGACTTCTTTGACCTTTTTAGCACCATATGATTCACTCACTGGTTTGTGATTGTCCATTGATGATAACTTAATCACGTTGGTCTAATCACCTGTGGGTGTTCCAGGTGAAATATTAGTCTTGATGTTAATACACTCAGTAGGTAGGTTCTTGTGCTGCTGTCCCTGTGTTCGCAGCTTCTTCTGGAATCAGTCAGCCAAAATGTGTTACTGTAAGTACAATGAAAAATGATGCATACCATGGCTTAGTTCAGCTGTGTTTACTTTTCCAGACCAACACTGTCTGTGGTTGGCCAAAATGGGTGAGCACACTTAGCCCCTTTTCACACTGCCCCTTCATGGCAGGCTTAGGCTCGCGGTATACTTCTGTAGAGCGATGTATATACTCTGGTTACGCTCCCATTGTCTGCGTCATTGTTCACATTCTTCCTTGTGTTGCTTGTGTGTGTCTGGAGGGTTTAAACACTTTAGTCACACTGGGCAGACAGGATTTAATGCTCACTGGCTGAAGAGAAAGTCTGGTTTTTGGCAGAATATAAGAAGCACATTCTATTGACTCATCTTTTATGCAAATTTTAATGATACAATAATAAGACATAGTAATACAAAACCAGCGTGCAATGCTCTGTGCCACCTTGTGTAAGAGGCGAGGTAAGTTTGCGCCATCTTTGTAGAAGACAAGTGACATTTTGGTGATGTTTTAGTTACTGAGTTTAAGTAACCAGGTTACCCAGAGAAGCCATATTTCTCAGGGAGCAAGTTTACCTGCACTTAAGGAACCTGAGGGAAGGAATCTGATTAATCATCAACCTTGTGTTTATTTTGGAAGCATGGCTGACAGATATTAACTGTATAGAGGCAGAACAGACAGCTTTATAACTTATTTTTGTTTTGTTGTGTGTGTTGGGATGAGCTGACAGTGCTGAGAGACCGAAGAAATACACAATCAAGCGTGACTTCTTTAGACATCTGCGGGGCACTTTGTGTTGGTTTCAGTCTTAGTTGGACTTTGGCCTTGAAATGCTGAAAGTAGTAATGTCAAGAGACTGCAGCTTTTGTCTAGCACATGCGCTCTTGTAATAAGCCGATCAGAAATCCAGTTGTGTATATACACAATGTCTCTGGGAGAAATCTACCTGAGGAAATTAGGTTTCCCATTTACATGACATTTAAGAAATCAACTTACTGAATAAAGCTGATTTTAAGTGCATGTAAACACACTGATTGTGAGACCAGCAATTTGAGCTGTTTCTCCTGGGAGACACTTGCGTACCCTGGTGGAGAAACTATATTCACCACAATTCACACTTGAGTACAGTTGTTACAGTATGTTAATGATTACTGTTAAATATGGCTACTTTTGAAAATTTTTGAGTTATTAGACACAAGAACATATATAATATACAGGTGGTTGAAGGAAGGTAGCATATAAAGTGACATAGTGTCAGACGCCATTTTAAACCATCACGCCACTAATACTGGAGTGCCAGTACCTGTGTAAAACACTGGAGCGTCTTTAGATCAGCTTCTTTAGATTCAGTGTGCTTAATCAAAAGCATCTCGAAGAAGGTGCTACCTCCTCACCATTTCAGCAGGGGTCCTTTATAAAAAGGTCTTTTATCCAACCAACCGTCGCACTGATCCTCCTTCTGACTTAGGCTGATTGTTGGTTAGATACAGGCCACATTTGATGTTTCTATTATGTATTAAGTACATTTTCATTTAATGTTAGTGAAACAATGCTAAGGCTCAGTGTCCCATCAGCAGGGATCTTGTAATCCACATATTCTGATTATTATTATCACATAGTCACATTGTGATTATCATGAACAGTATTGCAACATGTCATCGTGCCTCAATTAACTCAGAAGTTGAAGTTGATAAGACAACAAATCATTTGCCAAATTCTGTCTCAAGGCTTTGTTTGATCCATATCCAGATATCGTGACAGGCCTGTGTACATACACAGAATCTTACTGCCGCCATGACATGCAAATTGCTGTTTCTCAGAAGTCGTACCTTTACACCATCTTTGGGTAAATAACAATACAGCAGGTAGAGAGAAGCTGTGTCTATTTGGTGCTGGTTGAAGTTCAGGCTTGTGCAGTGGCCTGCAGTTTGTAGAGGCTCTCTGGTCTGATCAGGCTTTTCTCTCATGACTGTCACTTACATTCAGTGTCATTTGCACTGCGAGCTGTTGCAACATGTTCCAGTTCCATGAAGTTCATTGGTATGAATGGTAAACAACCAGGGTGTGGTCACTAATATCTTGCCTACGGCACATGTTTGGTAAGTGCAGTGAGTGTGGGTGCTGTCAGTCATCCTGCCTGGATAAGTGTGCGTGTTTTGTGTTGTGTTGGAGCAAACCAGGCCACGTCTTACGCAACCAAAGCTTCAGCCACCCTCTTGCCCCAGGGTCACACATCCATCGGTGTACAGAAGATTTGTTTTACACTGGGCATGAACTGGCTCCTCCTGTTGTTGTTGTTGTTGTTGTTGTTGTTGTTGTGTACATGATCAGTACATTAGATGATTTGGTGGTTTGTTGTTTGGGCTCGTAGAATCACACAGTCACTGTCCTTTAAAGGTGAATGTGACATTGTATCTCACCTTTTGTCTTTGTTTGCTCTTGCGTCATATGCCTAGGGGGATGGTGAGGAGTTGTTGTATATAATGTGAGCAGGGTGGGGAGTAGGAGCTGCAGACATCCCAGCTGACCTTCCCTCTCCAGCTCTTCTTTCTGTTTGACAGTCTGCCCCCACCCTCCCACCATTTCTTCCATCCCCCACTGAGCTCCCCGCATGTTCTCCACTGAACTATAAATTTGTCTTAAGTGTGGTACTGGCTCCAATGAGCATGTAAATCTCATGGTACACCAATGAAGAATTTCAATTAATTATGAAACATTTGCAGTTTATCATAATTATTACTACAAGCCGAGTTGACAAAGACAATGTGTTTTAATAAATAAAAGGGTATTTTTATTAATTAAAACTATATGCAGTTCCTCAGTACCTAGAGCTATATGTGCAATACCAACAAAACAAAACTATCACTAGTACAAGACTGACCTGCGTTTACATATTGTAAACATGGTAAAGAATAAAAAACATTTGTTCCTCAACAGATTTGTGCACACGTGCTACAGACGTTCATGCGTTTCTATTCATACCTCACTGCCGATACCGACATGGTCAGTACAAACCATGAAGGCAACAACAGCGAGACAAAGTTTTCTTTGTCATGTTTGATTGAACAATTGAAGAAATGTGTCCTGACCATTCATATCAAGGTTCCATGCATTTGATGAAACAAGTTGCTGGTTTAGTTTTCTGCCACATTTGTTGTGAGTCACTGCAGATAGGGCTCTGAATGCTTCCAAAACACATCTGTATCAAAAAACAATTTATACTGTCCCTGAAGCCTCCAACACACACAGAACACTGCTTATATGTGGACACTGTTTTACTTTCTTCACAGGATGAAATAAGGTGTGTAGTATATATAACGTTATATATTGATGCAATACTGAAATAACACCAGCCTCAAAAGTCCTGAACCTTCAGTATTAAGGTCAAGCTGTTCCTGAAAATTATGCCTGCTAATCAATGTGTCAGATACAGATTTTAACATTTACAGGTGAATATAATTATTAGATCAGAGTCATTATTGACAGATATATCAAATATTAAAATATTTAAAACCGTGGAGCATAATATTGCATCAATAGTTCACCTACATGTTAAGTATCAGAACCAGAGTGTGTTCTGTTTTATTTGTGTAGTTAAGGGTAAATTCAGATCATAAAACTGTCAGGCATTTCCATCTTACATGAAAGTGACAAGTCAGGGCCAGTCATTCAGACATGTTGTCTCTGCAGGATGAAGCTCTAAATCCCTGCCTGAACCCCGTTAAGTCTGTTATGTAACAAAGTATGTGTGGGAAAATCTATGACAGCATAGCTATGCACGAGTGTCTGTGACTGGCAGACCTACAGGCTGCACATGTCAAAACACCCCAGTCCCCTCACATGGTTCAGCAGGTCTGATTTAACAATAGACTGTGCTGCAGGGCTTCCAGAGGCTCTGCACTCCTCACTGCTCATGGTAATCCTCTACATGGAGCTGTAATTTCTAAAATGCTGTCAGACACACTGGCTGGTTAATGTGACATGGTGTTTTTGGACGTGTTTGTGGACCTGGAGTCAGCTGTGCTGCGTGTATGATTGACAGCAAGCGCGTGACTTCGGTAAAGAGCCCCAGCGGTCTGTCCCCCGCACCTCAGTGTGTGCAACAGGCAGGGCACTCTGAAGAGGGCACTGCTGTAAAAGGTTCTGAGACTGTTTGCTGCGGCAACCTGGCATTGCTGCACTGACTCAGCACATCTCTGGTCACAGCAGTACTGTATGACTCGCTTTAGCTAGACACACGTTAGATGTGCATCTCCATCCAGCTGTCTCTGTTCCACACGTGCTTTTCAGGCTGTGTAAAGCAGCTGACTGCAAAACTCTCCAGGGGGCTTCAGGGTGTCCTGAAGGAAAACTCTGTTTGTCTTCCAGAGCTACTGACAGATGCTCTGCAAACAAACACACATCTGACAGGAGGCACTGTTTGAGCTTGAATGACCAGACTCATAGTATGGATTCATTTATACCTGACTAGAGTAATAAACAGTGTTTGTTGCATCTTTTGAAATCTCTGTGGAGATATTATTTTCACAACAGGAAACAACTCAACTACTCAACTCAAATTTGTTTTCTGTATCAACGAATGTTTATAAAGGACACAGTCAGGATGCTTACATGCACACAACAACACAGAGGTGTGTACAGAGTGAGGTCAGGGTGTGTATTCTACAATACAGGGAGGGAAACTGGGTTTTCAGTTCCAGAAACAGAGGATTTTAACTATGAGACAGTTACTGTGTAACTATGTGAAGTGAAACCGCTGCTGACACAACCTTTCATTTCCTCGTTCATACAGTCCACATCAGAGCTCAGATCAGAGCACATTTATCTGAATATGTTTACATTTGAGAGGATCATGATCCTGGTTAGATATTAACTTGTTACCCAGGACCTGTGTGTTTTAATGTTACCCCTGTTATGATCAGTTCTCAGTGTGAGAACAGAGACAATGATCTCTGTCCACACACTTCACAAGCCTGAAGCAAGCCCAGCCCTCATCCAGCAATCTGAGTTCCTGAAATGCTTTCAAAGGAAAGTAAAATGTAATACAGGTGTGCTGTACCTGTCACAGTCAGATGACAAGTTTATGTGAAATACATGCTTCTTTTTTTGTTGGTTGGTTGTTTGTTTGTTTGTTTGTTTTGCTTTGTTTTGTTTTGTTTTTAAGCGGCTGGGTATGATTTGAGTGGAGTGGGATGCAACCTGAGCTGAGCACTGAGACATAATGAGCAGAGCAGCCTGGTGCAGCACTCCTCTTGTAGTTATTGATCATACTGGTGATTGTATCCAGGATGACGTAGGAGTGATTACAGTTCATCTGGGAAAAACGGTTTCAGATACAAAGTGGTTTGTTGGTGGTCTCTTTCCAAAAGGTGTATTTGTGTCCACTTTGATCGCTACTAGCTATAAACTGGTCCTGTCAGGGGGCTCTCAGTGAGAAAAAAAAGTTTTTGTTTGTTTTTGAATCTTGAATTTTCTAGCCACAAGGCATTTGCTCAACTTGACTTAACTCTGCTATTATTACGCTTTGGGCACCGGCAGTGGATAGTGCCTGGTACTTTTTTTTGGTATTACCTTTGTTGACATTCCATGTGAGCTGAGGTGATATCAAAAGGTGATGTTAAAACACTGCACACTTCTGATTGGTCAAAGAAAAGCTGCCGTATTTCCCTTCAGACTCTTCTAAAACAAAATGTATATTCTGAGGCTTTTTTGTCATAGCAAGAAGTTTCACAGCTGTTTCACAGGAGTTCACTTCACTCTCAAGCAGTGCGGCTATGACAACCATATACACTAAGGAGGTAGTATTTATAGTAGAAAAAATACCTGGTGCTAACATTCAATGGAAATGTGCTATAAAGTTGTCACATTACTCAAAGTGTATATTCAAATGCAGTTATTAAATGTTATTGAGCAAAAAGGATTTCCACCCAGTTTTAATCTAAACACCTGAAGCATTAAGCTGCTACCGGATCAGACTACAGTCACAATCAGAGCTCTATAAATAAACTCACCTGTTTGATTAGATTTTCTGCTGCCAGCTGCACTTTGTCCCCATCAAGTTACAGCTGAATAAATAGCTTTAAAAATCATTTAGCTGCAGTTGGACTCTAGCACTATATTGTCCAGGAGGAGATTCAAGTCTGCAACTGAATAAAATGTAGAACATCTCCAACTCATGTTTGCTCGCTGTCGCTCCTGTTGTGTTGTTTAAACACAGGTGAATTGATTACATTTCTGCAGGTTATGAGGTATATAACCTGGTTACACATGCAAAAGGCCTGCAGTCATATTTCCATGTAATGATTTTTTCTTTCTTCTGTGTCTTTGCAGACACGTGTCGCTACCTGGAGTTGCTTCACCAGTGAGGAGAGGTCTCCCTGTGTGAATCTGAAGACTGTGAAGATAAAGGAGAAGCAAAGGAACATAGTCACTTCTGCAGCTTAGCTGCTGAAATGGCATTTTTGTTTTCTTTAGTGAGCCAGAAACTGTACCTGTGCTTCTTAGTGGGAAGCTCGGTTCAACAGATGTAGTCACACCTGCATTTAAAGGCCTGGAAAGTTTCCCCTCAGAAAACATGAGGCAGTGACACTGTGCTCAGTCAAGACCAGTGCAGCAGTTGCCTTTAAACTGAAGCTTAGCTGCCGCATTAGTTCATATTCTAGTGTGTGTGAGCCACTTTGATCATATTTAATGACAACACTGTAACATCAGATACTGGAAGCTTGTCTCTTCATGTGATGCAGTTTGTGCTGTTTTGTTTAAAACGTCTGTGGAGCCTGGTCTTGTGTCAGACGTCTGCGCTGGTACCTGCTGTGCTTCCTGTTGATTTCCTGTCATGTCATTACAGCAGAGCTCCAGTAAACATCAGTGTGCCCCAGTGAGATTCAGCAGCTTTATGCAGTTCCACAACAATATAGCTATTTTTTTCCTTGTTGAGTTAAATTTCTCCAGACTTCACATGGTTTACATGGAGTTACTCTACATAGGAGCCATAGTTAGACATCAAGAGTGGGTAATATTATGTAATTTTAT